>DWHP01000744.1:0-18185 GCA_018247895.1 Parnassius honrathi
CGCTCCGCTTGCGTGCGCTAGATATGAATATATCTATACAAACATGTACTATATCATTAACATCATCATCAAAATCATTATCATTACAGTCCATCACAAGTCCACTGTTAAATATAAGTCTCCCCCAAGAAATGCCACAAAAATGGCTTTCTGCCACCTGCGCTCATTAACTTCCTGCATCTCTGACTAGGTCGTCCATGTCATCTAGACAAAACTTCGTATTTTTGCCTTTTATGCCCCACACACTATATTATCCTTTAACTTTTATACTAGACTCGAGTTCGAATCCCCACCGGCTCTAAAAAAATCCTAGATTGCAATTTGTAGTGTCGATTTACCATTATGTCAGTTAGAAAAGAAAACATCGTGAAGGAATCCGCATGTCTGAGAATATAAAATAATTCAAAAAATCTTGATCATGTGAAGCCTTCTTGTGAAAACTTCTCAAACATGAGAGGACATCTGTGCGTCAACAGTAAGACGTTTAAAGACTGTTACTTTACTTTTGGTTGATTATACGTGATGATTATACCGTTATCTATTGGAAGCCATGAAATATTCCTCCCATTTCCCACAATTAGCTATATAGGAATATTTCATATCTCATAGTGGCACCCCGAGGATGAAATAATGAGAAACTAGTAGGCATCGCCGTGTATTAGCGGCGTAGGAGAATGCACTACCCCGTACCATCTCGTAGGTGTCGCGTAAGGGACGACATAGGAAAAGGAAAGGCTCCTTATTGATAGCGACTTGAAATAATAAAAAAAAACTGTGATTGCCAAACCGCTTGTAGTTGCATATACTGTTATATTAAAAAATTTATATTTATAGATGTATAGCGCTGTACGCTGAGAGACGTGGACCTGTTACTCCGACTTAACCGTGGCAATCCGGCATTGTTATTCTGAATTTGATAAATCTGTTATTCTATGACACTATAAATCTAATTTATTTCGCTACCTACCGACGCGTAGTATAAAGTTACAACATGACCAAAAAATTAAAATAAACTGTTGTGCATTTAACTTTCATTGCTCGGTGGCCTCACAAATATTTTAACCTGCCAGGCGTGGCATGTGCTCTCTTCCTTATAAATCAACCTATGGAGTAGGCCTACGAGTGTGTTCAGTAGAAAACGTTTGATAGTTATAATGAAAAAATGAAAGTAGTCCGGAATCATCAATTACTCCATTTAAAATATTTTAAAATTTTACCAGTCAATAGTGCAGCAGTTGATAAGTGACGGGAACATCCTAAGGCGGTTTCTAAACGAGTCTCCAATGGGCGACATGGCCAACACTGTACGCAAATTTGCTTTTACTCGCTCTACATAGAAACCGAACATTGCCAGCGGCGTTGTTTCAATTTTTTTGCCCTGAAAATCATTAGAAATTTTTTCTTTAGATTGTAGATGTCCGCCTGGGCCATTTTAGACCTAGACCACCACAGCGATGATACACTAGCTATCAGATATGGAGTAGAGTATTCATTGATTCTAAGCTACCCGTGCCCGAAGTAAGAACGAAATTAGGATACGAGGGCGACACTGAAACTGGCCACCTGTAAACGATATAATCAAAATAAGTACAAATTTTGAAAATTGAACTCTTTGCCAATATTATTGTGTATGTATTTTATTAACTTGTCATTTGTTTACGATTTGATGGCAATTGAAAATTGTCTGTATCACGTCAGCATGAATTTAACGCAAGAAAATTTTCGTACAATGATTTCTTACGACTTTCGATGTCATTTAAGTCAACAAGAAAGTTATGATAGACTTCGAATGGCCTTTCGCGATGAAGCTCCATCTTGTGCTACTGCTTACAACTGGTTTAATGAGCTTAAACGTGGTCGCGCTAATCTCTCCGATGATTTGCGTGAGGGACAGCCTTTATGACGACTGAAGATAACATCAGTGTTGTGCGGCGTATGATAGGGAATGACAAAAGAGTAACTTATCAGCAGATTCGGTCAAGCTTAGGCATCGATATGAGTCAAGTGCACAAAACCCTCCATGAATATTTAGCGGTTAGGAAGCCCGGTGAATACCTCATAATTTGACAGAGACCTAAAAACTCCGTCGTGATTATTGGTGTCGTGAAATGGTTCAAAGTTTAACGGAAGTGACTCAAATGCTGTTCGACATACTTACGGGTGACGAAAGCTGAATTTATTGTGATGATCCTGAAACTAAGAGACAGTCTGCTGCAAAAGAGACAGTCGCTGTCTGGGTGTTTCCGTCCGAGGAGTTACCAACTAAAGTGAAGAGAGGTCGAAGCGTGGGAAAAAAGATGGTGGCCTCGTTCTTTGGAAGGGCAGGTTATTACGCAATAATTGTTTTAGAGGATCAAAAAACAGTTACTGCAGAGCGGTACACTAACAATTGTTTGCCACTTGTCTTGGAAAAAGTTCGGGAGAAACGACCTCGCAGTAAGATCCTCCTTCACCACGATGACGCCTCGTCGCACGCCGCCGAGCAAACAATCGACTACTTGGCGACGTCAGACGTAGAATTACTGGGTCACCCACCCGATAACCCCAACCTCGCACCTTGCGATTTATATTCCGAAAATAAAATTTCGAGGAAAGCGTTTTATGGACGCCGAGAAAGCAGTGGCTGCATTTCAAAATGCCGTCGAAGAGACCCCTAAGGACGAGTGGACAAAGCGTTTTTCTCAGTGGTTCTATCGGATGCAGCGGTGTATTGATGTAAAAGGACACTATTTTGAAAAGATATAATAAAACTAATAACATGCTAGTTGGTTCAGTTTTTGATTTTCTAAGAACTTTCAGTGTCACCCTCGTAACAGTATAAAAGTAACGCCGCGGAGACGGGGAGGAGGGGAGGCGTCTCAGTGGCGTGTGAATCTGCTAACCTTTCTCGTCCCCATGGAAAAAAGATACAATTTTAGAGACAATGAGACACTATCAGAACCGAAAACAAATAACTAAAACACTCACATCTGTCACCTAGAGTGGTAGGCAGAAGCTACAATATACTTCATAAAAATGATAGGTTATTTAGTAATTTTTAACCGACTTCAAAATCAATTCGACTGGTGGTTTTAAGTATGTGTTACGCGATATTATATTATCGATATCGATGGTAGTAGAACGATAGTCGTATGTGAATTGACTTCAACGAATTTCTTTTTATTAAATAATGAAATTTGGGACTATCGTCAAAAAATCAACTAAAATAAATTTTATTACAATCATTCATATAGTCATATTAAAATTTTATTACAGTAAAAGTTATTCTTACACTTTCCCTTACTGCTGCTTGCATCTTGTCCAATATTTCAACCTTTTCCTCCATACCGTACAGATTGGGTATGTCACCCGTGTTCAACAACATGTTAATGTCTTCCACCATGCCTTCATACATTATCTGAAATATACTCGTATTATTTCAAAATTCTGCAAAGTTTCATAAGAATATTAATAAAGAAAGTGAATCAAATGACCACCAGAATATTTTTTAAAGAAGAGTTGTTTTTTCAAATTCAAATATAAATTTATACAAAAGTGAATGGTAATTATCAAACAAATTGCCTGATTGTCAGAAAAAAGAAAAACGAGGGGCTTGCCGATGATGCCAGCCTTCATGAGCATTTTACGAATATTATCACGCCATTCATTTTGTCCATACACGCGCGAAATTTCAATCTGTAAAAAAATAATTCTTTATACTTTCCTTTTAAGGTACACGATGATGAACATCATAACCTTAAAATCAGTCTATCGCAATGTTTAAAATTATTTGAATATAACAAAAAAATAGGAGCGGAACTAATTTGAAAAATTGGTGAATCAGGTTTTATGTCCAAATGGCGAAAAATCAGTTACAAAAATATAAAAAAGTCAATACACGTTTAAACATTAATTGTAAAATGAATGTGTACAATTTCAAATAGATACATTATAATCATGTCAATTGCTTGCGTATTACATATGATATTATTGTGGTGTTATTTATGAGCATACAAAGTACAAGTACTCTACTAAATGTATACTAATAACCTGTATAACGTTCATTTCTAAAATGCTTGCAGCAAGTTTCACGGCGCTACTTCTGCCACTTCCACCTACGCCGACGAGCAATAAGTTACCTTTGAAAAACAAAGAAAAGACTTTTAAAACCTATAACTACTCTGCGAAATTCGACACAAACAAATATACACAATATATGTAGTAGAGCCACGTTGTAGCTATACTATGGTTGTAAAACGAATGGGTCGGCTCGACCAGGGCAGGACCACGCTATTTCGCTATGTTTCGTACGATGCTATGTTTCGTACGGTGAATGTAGAGAACCGGAGACCCATTTTACCGAGAACGAGGCTATCCCCCTTAGTCCTCACGGTGACATCGGTTCTTAATCGGGGACAAATGCCACACAGGGGACAGATGTCTATGGACCACAGAATTAACTTACCATCAGGTGGACTATGTGCTCGTTTGTCACCCTTATATTCTATAAAAAAACCTACAAATATTTTACAATTACACTTTACTTCTTTACTCTTTTCATAGTGATAAAGGTTATTATATCTTCCTTTTAAAAATATTGTAACTAACAACAAGTGGAGGTCAAAATTATGGAGTTTTTTTATTGTAAGTTAGTAAGCAAAACAATGGCAAAATCCCCTCTGGAGGCAATCTATGAGGCAGGCTCATGTCCAGCAGTAAACTTTTGTAAGCGAAAGGATAGTAGACACTCAATCACCGAGTCTCTGCCCGTCTAACTAGGTCATTAGAGCGTTTTACACTATGATATCGCTATATCGTCGAGCCGTTACCACTTCAGCTTACTAAAAAAATACATAAAAAGGGTTAGTATAATATTAAGCAATTTATTGATGATAATAACCCCTGGGAATGAGGTGATCGCTACCAAGCCATTACTAGTTAGTATTGTGTTGCTAATTGTGTTACATAAATGATTGTAAACTGTTCTTTTTTCAAAAAAAGGAAGCCTATTAAGGAAAGTAAATTAAACATAAGAGCGACTTTTAGTAAGTATTATTTATAGTGATCTTATATACTTTATAGAGAAATGCAATGCATATATCTATGGGCTCTTTTTTGAGGCTCGAAATTATCTACCCTCCACCCTCTAAGGCGTTAGCTGATTCTGGCCAATGGCCATGCGTGGTTAAAAAATAATATCTCACCATTATCCTGTAACAAAACCCTGGTGCATCTCGAGATGTGATCTAATGCATAGCGGAACATCACCAACGACATCGGTGATGATGATACCACGTTGTACTCTTCCAGATAGTACTCCATCTTAACCGCCATGTCATCTAAGTCCATTACCTACAGGCATGAGTTTTAGTTGACTTTAAATAAATGAATGAAATGTTTTAATTTGAAATTCGCAGTTTTACACATGCCACCGAATATTTCCGTAAATATTACAAAATCCTGATGAAAGTTTTTTTATATAGTATACGCGTGACAAATGAGCCCACAGTTTACCTTATGGTAAGTGGGTCCCACGCATCATAAACATTTTCATCTATTTCTCCACTAAGAATCAAAATGCAGATGCGTTGTCACCCCTGAGGGCAGCAGCGTTATGCTTCTTCTTTTTTTTTTAAAAACGTTACCTCTACACTAGGATTTTCTCCTGTATCGTGGGGCAGTTTACAAACACAAATTTCACAAGGACAAACATCCAGACCCAGAACAATTACTTGTAGGCTATACAAATACTTGTTCCGTGCGGGATTCGAACCCGCAACCCCCAGCGCAGCCACTCATTGCTAAGCCACTACACCACGAAGCCGTCATAATTCTTCTATTTCACACTTGTATTCGTGAGAGTGTGTGGTCCTTCCCCGCACGAGCCGGCCCACTTGTGCTGCAATAATATAGTTACAGCATTGCTCTACCACGTGCACTAAACAATGAATGAGGTCCGGCTGAGAAACTTCAGTGAACCCCATATTTTTATATTTAAATCTTTCTGGTAATAAATCGTATTTACCTGGTCGTAAATCTTAGGATCGGCGTCTGGTTCCATGTAGTTACCGAAGAAAATGTTATTAACGTGCTGATCGGAACACTTCTCGCCGTCGGGGACGTAGCCATGCTCCGTTAGTACTTGATCCATGTGGACTCGGTAATTTGAATACACCGCCTTATAAACTATTTCAAATAAGCGTTCTCTGGACAGAAGAATTACATGAATGAGAATTATTATTACACCGAGGAAATAAACAGAAAGGGAAAAATCGTAACTTGAAATCCATAGATCTCGGAGAGGGGAAGTGTTTAAGGAAGTTATTTGACGTCCGAATCCCCCCCCCCCCCTCCTATTCTAATCATACAGAAGTAGTCAAACATGGCTAAACTGAAATCGAATCACCTGCTTTAAAGATATTGACATACCTGTCAGTATCGTCCGCCAAGCGGTCATAGAACACTCGATAAGTCTCGTGTATCCAGAGCAGCACAAGTTTGCTCAGTTCCTTCATGTGCGTATGAGGAACGAGCAGTACTCCGCGCATGACGCGCGCGAAGTCCCGCAGGTTGAACAAGTAGTGGCACTTGCTCGGCGTCGGTAGAAACTGCACCGTCACCGCTTTGTACACCTCCATTGTAGCAGACACGACCGCCTGTTAGTAGTGAATTTGAAGAGAAATTTTATGGTACAAGAATTCTTACGAATCATAATAAAACAAATATGCGTAACATAATAAATATGACAATATTATAGTTTGCTTAATATTATACTTTGCTTCTTAAAACTATACTCGGGTTGCAAGAAATTTGAAGAATAGGTTTTTCACGATCTATTATTGCCGTCGCGCTGTGTCTGAAAACCTAGCCAAACAACCAAACGAGACAACTGTGGTTCAGAGTGATTTTACCTACGAAAAATTAACCAAATCATTATTTTTTCGTTTTCTCATCCAAAACTAAAATAGTTTTAGAAGGATTTTAACAACGTCCTTATGTTTTTATTTTATTTTTATGTTCGTTTCGTTTGTTTGCTGGTTGAGTAATAACGGTGACATAACTGGATAGTTTTAGTTATTTCCAAAGGTTTCTAGATTCTGAAAAAAAAAATACTTTTAAATCAAAATAAATTAATCAATTTATAAACGAAAAACAAGACAAAAATGGCAGTGGTAGATATAGTCGAAATCCTAAAAAGAATACTAAAGAGAAAACAGAGAAATACGTTTATATCATAACCTATAAAGTACTGTAGTATTTTTGTCTGTTTGTATTACGTATATAATTGGTTTGTATAAATGTTAATAATGTTAATAACATTGCTTGTATACCTTACCTTTACAAAAGGAAAGATGGAACAAACCTTACTCTGACGAACCAGTACATCAGCGAATCCTTTACTGAAATGCCAGTCCATGATTGTACAGAATATCTTGTTCAGTGTATTATCCTCAAAAGAGTCCAGTGCAATCAGCATCATGTGGCGAGTTAAACGCGAGGATATCAAGTTGGAGCCACCTCCTGGCGGAAGCATTGCTGAGACCAACAGCTAAAATAAATTATATGAGTACATACTATAGCATAACCTTTTAACAAAAGCGAAACTTAAAAAACCAGAAAACTTAACAGTAATGTAAAATAAGATTGTTGAAATATAATGAAATATATTACTTTCTTCAACGTAAGATTAGTAAACTTTTTAGTTATGGATAGAAATGGGGAAGAACTCCGCAGTTTTTGAAAGCATTAAATACAAACATATATTAATAGTATATCACACCATTTGAACACGTTAGTTAAGTTTTTTTACATTGAGGGAGAGCCCCTTCCGAAGAGTTTGCTAGGGACCACAGCGGTAAAGTTACATCACTGGCTATAGAGCCTACCTACTTATTACCTACCTCTACACTCCATTAAAAATCAAAATGCAGATTCGTTGTCACCCTGATGACTGATTGATAAGTTGTACTGCCTCGTTACCAGTAAAAGGTATTCCCTACGAGGGTGTATTCCTCTGTGTAGCCGATAGATCATGAAGGAGTTATAAAACGCTACAGTGTGGCTCTACCACAATTGACTAAAGATACTTTGGGAGCCTATTTATGCGTAATTTGATGAGCAATAAATCTAAATAAATCTAACAATCAAAATCTGATCTGGTAATTAATCAACTTACATAAGATACCGGCATTAATTAAATTTGTTTTCAGTAAAAATTCTTTGAGTTTACTACTCACCACATCAACCACCTCTTGGCGAGCTTTGTCCTTGAGGTCGTACCAGTGTCCATGGTCTACCCATTGCCGCAGTAGCTCCAAAGGTGGTTGGGCACCCCATTGCTCTTTTTGCGGCATACTTAGGTCATCGACGAACAAGACGCACTGGACATAAAGTTACATGTACTAATATCTATTCTGTGATAAAGTCAAAATTCTAGAGTTCAAATACTGGACGTTACGATAGAGGTAAAAAGGCTCTTCTTGAACTTTTTCTCCAAACTCCTAGCCCACCTACACGTCACGTGCTTGTCGATTGTTAAGCGGCCCACCGATAGCGAAAACTCCATTAAAAACTCTTATAATATTATTATTAGCTTTGTGAATCTATTATAACTATAGAATTAATTGTTATTAAATGTATTTTTTAGCACATAGTCCAGCCGATGATAAGTGGATGCTGTGGCCTATAGACATCTACATCTATCCTGGATTAAGAATCAATATGCGGATGCGTTGCCGCCCTAGAGGACTAAGATGTATTGCCAGTATTACAGTATAAGGGTCTCCGGTTCTCTACACTCACTATACGAAATACAACAGCACTATGCTGCTATTTGACGCTGGTATTTTGTAACAGCATGGTCCTTTCCCGGTGGAGCCGACCTATTCGTGCTACAACCATAATATAGCTGCAGTGTGACTCTACCACGTATGTGTATGACTGAAACTCACTTCTATGCTAATATTTTAAATATATAACAATAATTGTTTGTAGTTACCATGTGTTATTTTTATCGTCTTAAAAATTTGCTTGCTTACAAAACCAAGCTTACGCTGATTGATTACCTTATTTTATCTAGTATCGGTTACGCAGATGTATGCTACCGAGATCTGTCACAAAATCTAGTAAATAAGTTAGAACGCCTTCTTAATAATTCCTTAAGATTCTTTTTACGTACGTATAACCACATATCCTCCTATCATTCATAGCTTATAGATACTTTACATCTACCAACATTTGTCTTTAACAAATAAGGTTGTTTGGCAGAGAATGCCACATAACAATAAGTCCGACCTATTTTAAAAAAAATATAGAATAGAATGACAAACGAACACATAGTCCACCTGACGGTAAGTGGTTGCTATGGTCTAAAGACATCTACATCTATCCTCGATTACGAATCAGAATGCTGACGCGTTGTCACCGTTGTTCCCTTAGCTTTAAAGTGTCACAAATTTTAAATATATATAAGTAAATAAAAAGCTAAAAGCCCTTCATAAAACGGAGAAGGCTCATATCCAGCAGTGGACATTTACGGACTGAAGAATAACAATATTTAGGTGAGATCTAGTAATAATGTCCACCAGACCAAATTTGGGTCACGGCGGTCACTCTCAACAGAGATTGGCTATGACACGGAACTCTTGAGATAAAACTCAATAGCTAATTTTGGCACGACCTGAAATTCGAATCCGGGGCTTCATGACCAGCACACAACCTTACGCTACGGAGCTTATATCATCTATTTAAGTACATAATGCATTAACATACCTTCTTACCCATGGAGGGCCCAAATACACCTTTGCGTCTTCTGTCTACTTTTGACATTATAATGTCTTGAGTCTGTAATATTATATCCGCTGCTAAATACATGGTTTGTAATATACAAGTATACATTTTACATATTCGCGCACTACTAACACATTTATTTAATAAAAATGTAAATATATGAATGTAATTATAAATTATTTTTTTTTTTATAGAAGAGGGGGCAAACGAGCATGCGTTACCGCCGCCCATGATCAACCGCAACACCAGGGGAATTGCAGGTGCGTTGCCGGCCCTTTAAGAAGGAGTAAGCTCTTTTCTTGAAGTTGTTATATCTATTGAAAGGAAAAGGTTCTCTCTTATTCACAAAATCACTATTTATCATTTCGTATCAAAGTTATAATTGTTACTACGTTTAGTATACATTTAAACATCCTCTCTTAAATTATGTAGTGTATTTCTCTTTGCACACTTTGCCAAAGAAAACGTTAGTATAAATTGCATCTTTTATATTGATTAGTTCTTTAACAATATTTTACTGCATAATAACAAAAATATCAATTAAATGCGTTAATTCCTTTTAACTTTTCTAATTTAGCAAGAGAACGCAAATGTTTCTAAAACTCGATCAAGCAAGTTCAGTCGCAAGTTGTTACTGTTTAGGATCGTTGCATACTGACGCTCTTCTAGCGTTCAACATTTGAGGGTATAAAACAAAGTGTTTTCACCCAAGTCGCCAAGTTAAATTGTGAAGGCTATCTTGTTAAAAATATTATGATGTAATTAACAAACTTGGAGTATAACTCTTTTCTTCAAATTCCGTGACGATGTTTTTTCTAATTTGCGAATGCTACTTATTATTAGGGATAATGTTTTTATTTCACAATTTTTGAGAAATACGAATTTATTTCTGTAGTAAAACTTTCATCCCTTTATTACCTGTCAAAGATATCTCGTTCCTTATCGAAATATCATAACAGTTATATATCATTAAGTTCTACACTTTAGTGTTATTTTTTATTACAACTAAAAAATTCCTTTGCGGGCAGTTATTTGTGCACAAGGGCTTATCGCAAAAGACAAGAGCGGAACTTCTGACCCTTACGTCACGGTTCAAGTTAGCAAAGTTAAGAAGAGGACAAGAACCATGCCGCAGGAACTGAACCCAGTTTGGAATGAAAAGTTTTACTTGTGAGTTGAATTGTTGTACAAATACTGGAAAGTTTAATTTGCTTTAAACTGGAATATCGAAATAAAAATAGTTTAAGAATTCTGATGTAAAAACCTCTATCACATAATGTTGTCTTAAACTTATTTAGGGCCGTGGTAGCCAAACAAAGCGCTTGCGGAAGCACTTGAATTGCTAACTGGAATTTACGAGTTTTCACTATAACGCTAGGATTGGAAGGAAGGAAACCGAATTATTACCCATCAGACAGTGAAAAAAGTCGGAGGGATTGCAAGTTATCTACTCCTTCTTTACTTATCCTTAAAAGTCAACTACTAGAGATGAGCTTCTTGCAATGTATGAATTGATAGATTGATTTATTGATTGGTAGACCACTGTAAAAAATAAACCTTCCCCATAGATTACCTTATACTGGCTGATTTTTTTACTGTCTGGAAAAAATTAGGGTGTTACAGGTGAATGGAATAGAAGCATATCGCAATGATATTTTACATTTTTTTATTTTACATTAACATATTATGAAATTGATCTATCTATAAATAATACTAATTTGAAGCAAATTTTCTTTACTAAATAAATAAATCAATTAAAAACTATCGAAATTAAAGTAATACGTACCCATTTTCATATGTTAATGTACAAAAACCGAACTCCAAAATATCCAATTATTTTCCAGACGGTAAAAAGAAACATGCAGTATATTTGCTACAGTTGCTACACTTGGCAGGTTGATTGGCCACCGCACTTTTTATTACAATTTATTTGTTATCAAGATGATGATGGCCATCTTCTTCTGCAGTTTTCCACTTTCGCCTTTTAGAACACCCACGATTATATGAGGTGGATTCTCCTAGGCCGCCAGTACATCGAGTGGTGAGGGAGCGTAATAAAGGCCATGAGGTATTTTTGGCCGTTACCATTGTTACCTCTTACAATACGTTCTCTAACGCCGACTAAAATTTTACAAATATAGTATTTTAACACAGTCGCTATCCGCATCATTATCATACCATTATACCACTTTCTTCAAATGTTAATTAAATTCTATAGATTAGAATAATTTTCTCGATATTAATATTACAAAGCAACCATTTATTTCAGTGAATGTCATAACTCTTCCGATCGCATCAAAGTGAGAGTATGGGATGAAGATAACGACTTAAAATCAAAGCTTCGGCAAAAGTTGACCAGAGAATCGGATGACTTTTTGGGCCAAACAATTATTGAGGTAAATAAGAATCGAAACATTAACACAAAAATTACTTTCAGTAATTTCAAAGCATTCATAAATAACATCGAGCGTACTTCAAAAAAAAGAAATGAAATGTATAAAATGGTAAAGAATTTCACAAAGTTAATTAAACGTGTATAAATTCGCGATGAAATTGTAAAAGAGGAAAAGTAAATATACTGAGGATTTTACCTTATTTTTTATTTACCTTATGATTTTTAAAAATTGGATCAGTAAACACATATATTTGCCGCAGGTTCGTACACTTTCCGGGGAAATGGACGTCTGGTATAATCTGGAGAAGAGAACTGATAAATCAGCTGTGTCTGGAGCCATCAGACTTCATATAAACGTAGAAATCAAGGGTGAAGAGAAAGTGGCGCCGTATCATGTTCAGGTAAGTGCTTTTAAACTAAAGCCATTTAATAAACAAGTTATCTCTGATACAAGCGAAATGTCTGACTTATCCTATAGACTTAAGAGGTTAAACAGACTATCCTTGGACTCAAGATGACAGATTGAAAATATTCTTAAATTGTTTTATCTCCATCTAGTTAAGAAAAATCCTTGTTTTGCTTATTTTAATATCTAAAAAAAACATGTCATTATTTTTATGCGGGAAGCCAAAGAGAGTGTAAACTTAATAATTACTGAAATTAAATTTTAAATATTATCACAGGAGTTACTAGGCCTTTGGTACGCCTGTATGCTTACGCTTTATAAGCGCTTTATCACCACGCCTCGAGGGAATGTTGTCAAACATGAGTTTCTAATAAATAAAAAGTTATAATCAAGAGAAACAAATAGTCAACAGGTAAAGAAAATGTTGGCACCATGTTATTTTTCTTAACAGTTCCTTACATTTCTAAGGTTTTTAATTACTTCTTAACTAAATTACACGCGCCATTTATTTAAGTAGTAAGATTATACCACAAAGCCTAAAACTATGTTGGACACCAAGCTACAATACTTTTGGGGCAAAACTTTCACATACCACCCGTGAGCTTACCTTTTTCTTTGATCCTCTAGTGCGACAGCAGCGATATTACTCGTCTTACAAAAAAAAACTGAGACCATTTGTTAGTAGTATACTTCATACGCGGCTACATTTTGCCGTCAGTTTTTATATCATTATTTCTCACCAGCGTCAAATTTTGAGAAGAAAAATGCCGAGAATACTCAATCCAATACTCAACTCCAATACTCAATTCTTGCTCAAGCTCTTGATATATTGGTAATTCGTTGATTTCTCGTATAAGTTTTTCGATTGCTCGAACATTTTCTTTTGAAACCGTGACCTTCACCGAACAAATTTAAAACTGTAGCTTAGTAAACAAACTCACAAAAATATTTCATAACATTTCTGGGGCTTCAAACCTTTTTTATCGTCAAAGTAAATCACAGCGCAAAGGTCACGTCGGCTGAGCTCCATTATTGCCAGCGGATTCCCGCCTGATTACAAAACACTATTACTCTCTACCGAAAACGCTTGATTCTCACGAAAACAGCATTTCTCAAATAGAATATTTGGACTGATAAGTGTTCCATTTTTAAATTGATCAGTAATATCCAGCATTTACGATTATGGATGTAAATTGCCAGGGTCAAACAAATTAATAAAGGATATCTTAACTTCTTTTGGTGTGGTACTTGTTCTGTCAGCCACCAAGGCACTGGTTCTGTACGAGTATAAGCAATTAAGCCAAGATTATCATGTTGGTAAATCACAAATGTTTAGTTGTTGTTGTATTGTAATCATCTCCGCATTTAAAGCTCCCTTTAATCTCATAGATCTCAAAGAGAACTTATATGGTTATTTCGGGCTCGGGTTGATTGAGTGCCCTTTAGTTGTTTATATAGTTTAGGAAAGCATCGCTTATATTGTCAGACAATATTTTGATAGTTGCCACCATTGTTGAAATTGGCCGATCGTGACTATCATTATCAACTAAGTCTATATAAATTTCTATAAAACTATATTACTTCTTAATGATAATTATTATAAATTATAAAGTTGAAAGGCAAATTTGTAGGGACAATATATGGTTTGATGCTTTCTAATATTCATTTAATATTATATTGCATATATATCTCATTCTCATTTACTAGATATTCTAATACAAACAATGTTCTCAGTGAAATATTCTTGTTTCTCTTTTAGACCAAATTCTTAGCACTATTTACAAAGGTAAATACTCCATTCATTATAAAGCACAGAAAGATTTTTAAATGACGGTCCGCACTCAGGCCGCCGAATCCAATGGGGTAACTTTTGAGGATAAATGTGAAAAGTTGCGAGAAGCGGTTAACTAAGCGAAACTGTTGCCTAATGCTAAAACGTAATTTCGCCGCTGCGTTCAATCCACGTGGGAATAAACGTTGTGAATCCTAATGCAAATTATTATTACTTTAGGTATTATTTATAACGATAATGTACAACAAGAAGCTACTATGCTTCTTATTAGCTTAAATACCTTTTTTTGTAAAATGAGACAATAGAAAAGAAAGAGTTTTTAGTCCAAACCGGTGTACGTACATACTCGTAGTTACGTATTCCGTTACGCCAAAAATTTTGTTATTTTAATGTGAACTATGCTCAGCATTGGAGCACCTTGTGATAGATTGTGATGATAATAATGATTGAATTACGTTAACTACCACCACAAAACCATGAAAATTACGCTTGAATATCGCATCGCTTGCTTTTGTATTCAAAATAGCGGGAAGAGTAAATAAAATTCATAACTATTATAGCAGTTGCTTCACTGCTAAAATAAACATGAAGTTTTCTTAGGAACATAAAATAAAATAAAAAGAAATAATGTAACGCAAGACATTTTTAAATTTTTTAGGGATAATACAATTTATTTTAAAAATCGTAGGCCCCTTTTCTACTTGGGAGTGCATCTAGGTAGGTGCAACTTTCTCTCTTGATCTGAAAAGTGTAGAGATCAAATATAATTATAGGTTATTAGGCATTCCATCTCCTCCTCAAAAGCAACAACGCATCGGTAGTCTTCTTTTATTGAAGTTGTTTCCGGGTGTCCATGGGCTGCAGGAACCGCTTCCCATAAGTTGGACTGTATTTGTTTTTTTGTAAGAAAATATAAAAATTATAGCCATACATTCGTCAACTGCCTCGCATGTTTAGCATGGTTACCGTTTGTGTTACGGGTGAATTACCACGTGCAAAGTACAGCGCCACCTACCGGGTCCAATAGTGAATCTAAACTATCCAGGAACACACTCAAACACACACAAAAAATTCATCAAAAACGGTCGAACCGTTTTCGAGTTCTACCAAGACTAACAGAGAGTAATTGATGTTTATATGAAGAGGCACATTCTGTAAGTAACCTTTATAAGTATCTATACAAATATATAGTTACAATTTTTATTATTCGGTTAAACTATCCTTATTGGATTTAGGATTAACATAATATGTACTTGTTTCACTGTAAGCTTGTCTTTCCGACTGATTACAATGTACGTGTCTTCAAACCAAGACTAAATAGGCTTTTTTGCGTTAAGACTGCGATTTACCGTCCGGGGTTTTACCGCCACTTACCGCCAGGTGGGATTGCAGTAAAGAATTGGCTTGTAATAAAAAAAAAACGTTTTATTCATGTTCGCACTAACCGATTCCAGTATCAAAGTTGGAAAACATCTGGTACTGTGATTATAGATGAGTCCGCTAGACGACAACGGCTTTTTTTCTCTTCAAAAAGGTCTTTAAATATCCAAGAAAAAGATAGCAAATAATAGTACTGTACTTTAACTACTAGCTGATCTAAAATGGTGCGTGTTAGCTCCGACTCGCGACTTAAAATGCTGTAGAATTATTTTGAATTATGTATTCACAATTTAGTGTTGTCTGTTATTTTATTCCTAACGAAATAACGAATGATGTGTTTTCGAATAGGGTAATATTATTAGTTTATGTTAAAGAAAATAAATCATTAAACTCGTTGAAACTAACACATATATATCTATATCAAATTAGTATATTTTTGTTTAAATATGAAATTAATATTTTTAAGCATTCAAATTATTAATTATAGTTTTTAACGAATAAATTTAAAACACGCGTTTAGCATAATATGCGCGATTGTATTACGCAGGGGGTAGGGGGAACTTCACTTTTTGTTAATCCTCGACTTCGCTGCCCGTTTAATTAGTGTACCGTGAGCTATACATTCAAATTCTAAAGATTAAAAGATTTCTAAGGAGTAAACTCCAAAGAGAAGCTCCCACTTTTTAAATTTCTATAGTTAAAAAGCCGCCGCGTAAATACCCTCGATCCAAAAATATTCAAATTTGCAGAGCGATCGCTCTGGGTCAAAGCCCTTTAAAGTAATTCATGCTTTAGTAAGGTTTGTTACTCCCAAACTTCACAACACCCAGATTTGATGAGTATTACGTGTGACTAAATTTACAATAGCTATTATAATTTTCCCAACTTTCTATTAAGAAACTTCTATTGAATTTAAGTCAAAGATCAATATTACAGAGCCGTGGTACATAGCTTAGAGACTAAGTGCTAAATTTCACAATACGCGAGCTCTTTTATTTCAATTTTGAAAAGTATGGTGAAAGGTGAAAAAGAGACCGTGGGTACACATGCATATCTGAAGAACAAAATTATTTCGCAGAAACTTGTTTTTCACCAATACGCGCTGGAGCAGTACGACGAACTTATTACTCCATAACCCTCCAGGAATAAAAGGAGGCTTGCGCCCAGCTGTGTGATTGTAACTTTAAACACCTATTAAAGTATTATTGAAAGCGTTTAAATATCCCAGAACACCGTACTCAGAATTTCTGTTATATTGTAAAAAGTATAGTAAAAAATATTTGTAATATATTCATATAAAACCGGCAACCTATCGGCCTCACATTAATTGGAATGACAGCCTAGTAAATGGTACAAGAAATCGATGGATATAGGTGGCTCAGGACCTTGCTTTGTGGCGTCTCTTGGCGTCCAATGATCAGCAGTGGACTTTTGATGGGTTGGATTGGATTGTTTTTTTTGTGAGTAGGTGTGTAAAAGTCAACAGATGATTTGTTAGTTCCATTTTATTTTTTCAATTAAAAATAGTTTAATATCTTATTTAAGTTCAATTACTTTCGAATCAGTGTTAACAAATTTGTTTATATTGTTGTTATAAATATATGTGTTTGAAGAAGATTTAAAAACTTACTTGCATCACCCTACAGCCCCATTTAGCTTAAAAGTGAATAACTATATTTACACATTTAAAGTAATTAACGCACGATGGCAAATGTCACCAAGGTTGATCCGTGCAGAAGGAGCTTGAAGTTGATTGGATGCAAAGGATATCAGAGTTTGAGAAACGCTTAAAAGCTGTTTTAGTCCCATCAAATCTAACCTTGGTTCAGCTAACTGAGGAATTTTATGTTTTTAAAGACTTAGTGAGCAACATGTTTAGTCTTCTGCAGCAACAATTTTGGAGGTGTACTAATGCAGTTGATGAAATAGATATGCGACAAAAGCGTAAGGTACTACTTTTTAATGGTATTCCTGAAGAGTCTGGATTAAATGTGGAACATGAGGCACTTGCAATTTTTCACAAAAAATTGGGCCTTTCACATATAAGCAACTCTTTCTTGAAGCGCTGTCATCAATTGGGAACTCCGGGCAGTGATCGGACAACAGCTGTACTTGTTCATTTCCACAGTTGATACTAAATCTGAAGTCTGGAGATCTAAGGCAAAATTAAAGAATACACCATACACAGTATAGGAGTTTCTCACTAAAATGAGACAGAGTACATATAAGAAGGCACGCCGACATTTCGACATGAAGAATGTTTGGACTCTTGATGGAATCATAAACATTAGGCTTCCTGATAGTATTCGCATAAAAATTTCCACTGAGGAAGAGTTTGATATCCTTCTTACTAAATGGCCCCAGCCTAATTCTCCTTCGGTCACTGCGCTGAAAAACCCATTAAAAACCAGTTGTCAGCAAGGTGGGGCCAGGCGTAGACAAGT
>DWHP01000745.1:0-18176 GCA_018247895.1 Parnassius honrathi
CCCTAAAACCCTCTCAGAAATGAGAGGAGGCCTGTGCCCAGCAGTGGGACGTATATAGGCTGTAACTTTACTTTACTAGAACATTTTGAGATATTACGATGTCAGCCTTCATAAACAATTTAACGTGATTTCCAAGTTTTTGTAATATATAATCTGAATATTCTACATCGGTTACGTACTTACGTTAAATAAATGATTTGAATAGACAAAGGCATTATTTCAACATTTATATCTAATAACATTAGTTTTTTTTTTTAAATAACCAACTTAAACAACACGCTTTGGTCATAAGCTGTTAAGATTTTTTATGAGAAAAGTAGGTTAAAATTATCAATATGAAATTATTGTATTGCAATCGGTTTTAGAATCTTCATTAAAAGCATTCTTTTTTTACTGGTTCAGTATTGGCACAATGTGTGGTCTATTACTGGTACAATTTTATCTACCTTAGGCACATTGCGACTTGCCATATTCATTTTAAATAAAAATCAAGTTAATAGCTATTAATAAACTCGGAATAAGTCACATGATTATAAATGGTAAATAAGGTGTACGATGAATTTTTGTTGCATTGATTGTTGCAATAATCGAGTCATATTTTCAAAATTTGTTTGAAAATGTTTTCAAATTTTGGTTTGTTACTTACCCACCCTAGTCCGGAAGTGGATGAAAAATTAATTAAAGTATTCCATTAAATTCATGCATACATACATGCATACAAACAGGTTAAGCTAATAAAGGCGTGTTAAAAAAGGAAAAGTTTCAAGTTAAAAACAAACAAACGATATTTTCCTTTGTGCACTTACTTGTTTATACATCCTCCGTGGAGGCAAATACGGGAAAAATCTGCAGTTATAAGAGGGGGGAAAAAATGTTGTTGGCACTAAAACGTTTTCTTGAGCTCATCACACCTGAGACAAAGGTAAATCTCCTAGAACGTTACAATAATATTTTATGAATTTCTCCTAGAGTGTTTTCTTCTACACATGAGTAGCTTAGCTCCGTTGCTATTTACGTGAGGGTGGAGTGTAACCCAGATGCACATGCATGAAGGGATCTGTTACTATTGCAGAATTGCTTGTTTACTAGGATATTCCTGGTGCGAAGTATAAGAACAAATGACTGTGGTAGCTGAAACAATTTCCTTGTACTGTACACTGTACGAGAGCAAAATTCTCTAAGCAACTATTCCTGGTGCTAATATTTTTAGTTGCCTCTTGGTCTACAATTCCAAAAACATGGTAAATATTACATTATACTTTCCAATGGCTTGTAATGTTGAGATTCCTAAATTAAAGTTGGATATTAAAGAAGGATACCACGATTTGTTAAATATATATAAGGTTTTTGTCATATCATCAAAATAGTCCAACTATTTCTCCTCATTCATCCATTACAGACTATAAAAGTCCATTACTGAACATAGACCTCCCTCATAGATTGCCTCATGAAAAATTGCGGTTGCCAACCCACTTGCCAAGCGTGGCAACTGTGGCAAATATCCCCCCTCTGAGGCGATCTACGGGAGAGACTTACGTTCGGCAGTGGACTTTAATAGGCTGTGACGGTAATATTTACCATTAATCAGCTAGTTTGGTTGCGAACATTATCTACCTGGGTATATAATAACAATATTTATGAACATGTGAACACTTTTTGTTTTCTGATTTCTCGGTGAAGGTAATTTAAATAACCCGCTGTCTGCCATCGATGGCCGTCAGTATTCAGTGTTGATACCGAGAAAGCTTCTGGGAATATGTAGTAAGGTGCATTTACGTTGTATCTACATCGTGCAAGTATAGAATGTAAGGCTATTTCATTTGCAAGTAAATGAAAGCTTAGGAATGATTTCGATATAAATCTATTAAATTTATTGTTTTTAGATGGTTTCAAAAAAGGTATGATTTTAACTGTATCTATGTTCTTTATTTGTTTTGTATCTTACTCGTTATCTTCGTTAATTGTGAACCGATCCTCATGTTTCTTTATAAATTAAATTGGTTATATTTAGGGGACTGAGTAACTAATTTAAATAAGGGGGTTCAATAAATATCGCAAACAAACTATTTCTTAACGCATAAATACCTGCTTATCTATATCTCTATAAATTTTGATATTACAGATTAAGTTTTATTAAATGTATTAATGTAGTAAAAGCCGACATAATAGAACTAAAAAGAAAAACAAACCATATGATGTTGCATTTATCGCTCTGAGTATTTTATCGCATTTACCACGGAGAGTGCTCTGAGGAATTGTTCGGACTAATTCCAGCCGCACTATTTCACCATCGCACATCGCGGCTGAACTCGCGATACCATCCATACCACCTGGATGACTGGCGGCCACGGTACCGCGGTGCGATTTAAAAGAAGTTTTCTTCCTCGCACAACTTTCTCGTGGAATCGACTACCATCAGGGAGACCATCGGTCCGAAAATGATAAATATGTCACATTTATTTATTTCCGAACCGATACAACTTAGGGACCTTCAAGAAAAGAGCCTACTCCTTTGTAAAAGGCCGGCAACACATCTAAAATTCCCCTGGTGTTACAGTTGTTCATGGGCGGCGGTAATCACTTACCATCAAGTGAGCTGTGTAGTCGTTTGCCCCCTTTCCTATAAAAAAATAACTTTAGAAGTCGCACTACTTTTTAACACCGACTCTAAAGATGTGCAAATTATTTTATTGTTCTTAGTTAGTTAATGGCGACACATATAATAAAAATCTCATGCAGTCGCATGCGCCCGGCAAATCCCGTGAATAAATATTTTAGTTTTTTCTTGATTTATACACTAAACCCCAGTTGTATTCTAAATTTGAAGATTTTGTGTGTGCTAGAAGTGCTTTAGAGTTTTGACTATCGGTCAGTCATTGAGTGACAAAATTAAGAAACTTTGACTAGTTATAATACTTAAACTACAATATACCATAATACAATTTATGAAATGTACCATATTTATACAATGCCTACTAGGTTACTGAAAATTCAGGCTTCTAGTTTTATCCACTACGAAGTTATAGGGGATCGAAAATGGCCTGAATTGTTTCGGGAAAAGTATGGTACGGCTGTGCCGCTTTTTTCTCGACTTGGCGGGGGCACTGCCGTGCCTCCAGATTATATTCTTACAAAAACTTTAATTACAATTTTATAATAAAACACAAAATAAAAATACTATACTAAAACACTAATATAATACTAGACAAATCTAAAAATCAACACAATAACCTTTACGCGAAAATGGCGTACGAAATGAACGTAGATTATAAATAAATATCGCATAGACTAACTGACTTTTTATTGCATTAGAGGATAGAAAATTTCATATTGATTCTTTAATGCCAAACTTTTTCATATAAATGTAGTCTCTATATATAAGTTTTTATGGGTTAAAGTGCTGTGGGTGGGTGCGGTCTCAGGGATTATATATTATAGGGATTTGACGAATTATGGCTGCGGTCTCATAAGACCGCTAGGGGATTGAGAGGTTAATGCTTATAAAAGCCTAGTATTTTAATATCAAAATTTTTGGAATAAAGATAACAAGAAGTAGTTTGCGATAGACCTACCCGTCGGCCGTCGACTTTCGTTATCTGATAATGGTGGTGAGTAATTATTATGAATTCCTAAAAATGCAAAAATATATGTATGGAAGATAATATGGTCTCACTTTCAAACCAGACACTGGCACACTTCGTGCATAAACAATATAAACTAGTGAAAAAAAAGTCAAAACAAGCCATTTGAAATTTAAAATGGTAACGCTCCCTCGTCTCTAATGATCGGAACGTGCCTCCTTGCTTAATTTCAAATATAGAACGCTTCGAAATGGCGGCGTTTTTCACAAATCCTCGCCTTATCCAGCGGCTTGCAGCGCCCGCCATCTGTCATCGAGTTTGACAGCCGACGGTGAAAAGTTTTTTTAAATAGACCCATTCAAAAACATCGCCCTCGGCAATAGATTTATTGAATTATTATTTTATGAGGCGTTACATTTGATTGTGATGTACGCATTTAGCCTGTAATCTCTAAAACTACTAGATTGATACTAGAAATTCTTCTGCTATTGGGAAGCGGGGCTATTCCAGATTTACTGGTACTATATATTTTATCTATTGAGCATATGCTCATTTCCTTGGCCATTATGGAGCTGGTAAAAGTAAAAGGCAAAGTATAGGTACAATACTTTATAATACGTTCGCTTTTAGACTCAGACCTCTTATTTCTAAGTAAATTTAGGAGCAGATAGGAGTAGGTACTATTATTCTTAAACGTGAAGTTTTCGAAAAGTTAAAAACCAATTGTGTGTTTTATGCTTACGTTTCTGTGTCGTACTTATATTGGTAAACATTAAAGCAACCCTTGCGCTTATTTTTTTATAACTACCAAAGCCGTATGCCATAATTACATTTTTTGTTATTGCCTCGAAACTTTCAGGTAGTCAAAAACAGAACAGATTAATCCCGCGTACGTGCTAACCGGCTAAAGCGCCATCTATCATCGCATACGACAGTTGGAAATACGAAAATTTCAAAATAGAACGGGTTGGACGAGACAGCGTGAACACTCCTTAAGTGTTTGAGGACTTAATTTATCGTGGAACGTTACTAGTGATGTTACGAGTATATTTTATTGCTCGAGTGACTCGAGTTAGACATATTGCCGGCTCGAGTAATAACTCGAGTGCAATTCGGCTTGATGTATACGTACACTGAACTAATATACTTAATGTAGTTTTTGTAAGATAATAAATAGACTTGATGTTCTTTTTATTATTCAAAAGTTGGCAGACGCTTGACCTACATTCATCTATTTAGAGTAAAAGAAAATGACAAACCATAATACAGACTTATATACGGCACGGTTGTACTGCCTAAAGATGAATATGTCACATTTATCATTAAGATTTTTTTATAGAATAGGATGACAAACAAGCACACAGTCTACGCGATAGTATGTGGATGCTGTGGCCCATAGACATCTACATTTATCCTTGATTGAGAATCAAAGTATAGATGCGTTGTGACTTGTGACGCATGAGGACTACGATGGAATGCCTACACTAACCATACGAAACAAAGCAGCATTGAGCTGCTATTTTACATTGGTATTTTGTGAGAGCGTGGTCCTACCCCGGTCGAGCCGACTCATTCGGGCTACAACTATATGAGTGATATATACTAAAACGCTTTCTACAATACCCAGCAATCAACTTTTTACAGACTAATTCAGAAGGTTATATGAATAAAAATCATAAAATACCATTGTTTCACTCTACATAGACCCAGTGCTGATCACATTTAATTCGGGTTAGAAGCAAAAGGCAGTCCGTCGCGCTTTGAATGATGACGGAATCCACATGTCCTCGAAATATATTTTGATATCAGAGAATCAATCACAATGGGTGACGTAGAGGCCAGAAAAACTTATGAATTCCGAGAGATGGTGCTTTAACCAACACATTCAAATTAGACCGTACAGACTTCATGCGGGCTGGCGAAGAAGAAAACGTTACTGGTTTTTCTCCTCTCAGCTCGCGTACTAAGACATACAAAGAGATCACCCAGCACCAGCGCTACGGCTCTTCACTTATATTAGGGTTTATGTCCGTTCTTTTCCTATTGTGTAATATTTTTCTTCAGTGATAGGAATTGATTTCCTTAAAAAGGCCTCTTTAAAAGTCAAAAAGGAAATTTCATAGTGCCTTACCATTTTCACTAATCGAAAGAAATCATAAAGGGCGACAATCGCGTTAGATAAACGACAGGTCGCACTATGGCACTGTATATAGTCCAAACCCATACCGTTTAGGATAACGACATCATACAGATCTATTATCTGAGATGTTGGTGCTGTTAGCCAACAGGGCTCTTACAGCGCCATCTGACTCAGGGCTGATTTATAAAGGGAAAAGCACTGGTAATGAGGACGACGATGATGATGGTTTATGATTTTGTATTGTTACCAATGATCATGTCGACTCTGTGGTGGTTTTTGAGCTATCTAACCGCTGTCCAAGTGGGGAAGTGCGGACTCTCGCCCCTGACTTATGTGACTACTATACTTGTGCGTGTTTCATTTGGAGTGGGTGTAGTGTCAGTGTATCGACATACATAGTTATGCTATATTTGTGAGAGTTAATGTGAAGGACTTGACATTTTAATTATTTTGTTTGAGTTTTGCAGAAACCATTTCCTAGCTAACCTTTCCATTTTTAACATAATTTAATCTAACAGTTATGCTATTAATATTGTTTTTAAAGTTATCTGGAAGAAATCGTTTTTAGCGATAAGATTCCTCATTGTACTAAACCAAACGTACTATTATATCTACTGACTTTTAACATTTTGTATTTTTAATTTTATATTTCCTGTTTTGTTTTATATATATTGTAATATGCCAAGTCTCACTTTTTCCTATTTTGAGTAATTTCACGATTGCGGTCTGTCTGTACACGCATGCGTAGAACGTAAGATTGTGTGTAATATGTTTAAACGGTCAAGACCTGTGACCTACAGTGGAATGCGTTTGGACTAGAATATTACATCGTATAATAGAATTCACAGGCTACCTCGTAAATTACTCTTGGGAGGGATCGGTAGGTGTGCATTGCTACTTATAATAAGCCAGTGCTTGACTTGCAATCAGTTGACTGCAATGCCATCTGTGGTAAGTGGCGATGAAGCTCTTTTCCATTCTCACCGTGCTGGCTAGGATCACATTCGTACTGATAACGCTGTTGCGCGTGTTCAAATGCTTCCCATTATCGAATTTTGAAATTTGAATTCAGGTTTTTTTTGATGGATGGTATACTTTCGTCAGTCGTCCGTCAGTATCGGAACGGTGCACCAAGTACAAGTTAGGTTGGTGTTAAAGAAAAAGTTGAAATTCACAATTACCCCGTGTATAATAATTTTAATCTAAACAACGCTGAACAAATAGCTTTGGAATAAAAGAAGTCGTACAAGAGTTCACTACTAAAATACACTACCTCAGGTAATTCTGTCTGTACCCTCTTGTACAAACTTTTAAACGTCTGTATGAAATATAATAAATGTCTTGTTTCGTAGCAGTAAGTTTTAATTCTGCTCGAATTAAGTGCAAAGGCGAGCACCGCCTGGGCCAACGTTTATGGAAATAACTTTAAAATAAATCCGGGAGTTTAAAACGCAGTTTAAGAGGACATAGATTGCATGGAGTGGTATTCCAAAGATTTGAAGACATTTTTAGTAATTGTACAAGGTAAAATGTAAAATGTTTTGCGTGTGTTGGTATAGACAACTATCTTTATTTGAGACTTTTGTCCTAATTAGACTTGCTTCTTACGTTAAATTTAGGTTGATGTCTTATACACGCAGTGTTACAACTTTTATCCGAATGATATTACACCGACAGTTAGAAATACTAAATTAAGATTTTGTGCGCAAATTTTGTATTCTGTCCCGCTGTCTCCGGCTGCATTACCACTCATCCTCAAGTAGTAGATACACAGATACACTATTCAAAGCCCTGCTTACTTAAGAAGAAAACTTTATTAATTTTTATGCTAAAAATTATCGTCTGGACGATAAAAAAATCTGTTATTTTTTTGTAACAGCAACACTTCATTGCTGTTCTTAAATATTTTATGAACTAGAGAGGCATTGCCACAATCACCACGATCAGCAAGCATACTAGCATTTACTACATTTACTATCTGTAGTAGTATAAGTGATACACATTTAACGCTTGCTATACTTTCTTAACCCGAAAAGACGATTAAATATCATTATCTTTTCGAGGATGTGAAACCTTCCAAGCCTTTTTCTTAGTCACTTACTAAGTGACAGTGACCGTAAATTCAATGAATTTGAAAATTAAGAGAGAACTCTTACCTTGGATTATGTTAGTAACTTTTTTTATATAACAGTCCTGTTCATCTCTACTTTAACGTTAAATAATTGAAGGAACAATAAAAACTCTACAGTTTTGACTCTATTGATTCATTACTTAAGGCGGAGCTTTGTCGAATTTATGACAACGGGAGCCTCCGCCTTAAAGGTTTCCGCTAAGCGAGACAGTTTAAAGGTAAATAACTCCAGTTATTAAGTGAGGTTTTACGTCGTGATTTATACGGCAAGTTAATGCATTAATTTGGGTGAGCTTTTTTTGGATTTTGCTCTTGTAGTCTATGGAGTGTGCGTCGTCGGGGTAGTTACCGTTCTTTTTTGACTGTTGACTTAATTTTTTTTTCATGTGTACTGTCTACATATATACGACTGCATGTCTGAGTGATCACAATAGCAGATGACTAAAGGGTGTTGAGTTTAATCTTTTAACAAAGCCAATGTAAGTGTTTTTGTACAAATAATCGGTTCTAAAATTGTTAGAATTATCCCCAAACCGTAAAAAATTATAATTGTCCTGTTAAACTTTAAGCATAAGCAGGACGTTATATGCAAGTACGTTAGACCAAGTGCTTTCCTCAGTGTTTGTGGAATACGATAAATATTTTCGACTTAGGAAGTTGTCGTTCTATTCGCAGACTTCCGCTTGGGAGCCTATTCCGCCGAAGAACTTTTAAAAAATACAACTTTCGATAGTCACATCACGTTGTCATTTTTGATATCACATTGTCTTAGGACTGTACTAGTTTGCATGCGTTTTATTAAAACTAAAAGCCAGTGGGGAGACGGATAGGTGAATGTGTAGCTGATACTCTTCCAGTGGTAATACTGCTCCATCCATCACCAGTTTGTGAGATTCGATAGATTTTTTTCTGTCAGTCATTGAACCCTCTTTTCACTCTCTCCTTGATCTTATTTTTTTTGTATTATTTATATTATGGGGAAACGATTTTCAACCGATCCCATTCTTTAGCATAGGCCACAGAAACCCCAGAAAAGAAAAGAAAAAATATATCGTGAAGCATACGAATGTGTAATGATGAACCTAATTTAGCAAATATCAGACCATTTACGTCACCGATGTCCGACGATGCCAATGTAAACTCAATAAAGTAAAAACTTAAATAAAGTCTATTTTCGTCCCACTCAGGTCTAAACCTAGGAGTTCTGTAATTCATTCCTTTTGGAGCCACACTGCAGCTCATTATATAACGAATGAGTCGGTTTGACTGGGAACAATCACGCTCGAACAGAAGCATAATAGCACAAAACGCACAACAACATAATGCTAATGTGTTTCGTACATCTTTGCTGGTAACGACGTGTCTGCGTTTTGATTCTTAATCGTGGAAAGATGTAAGTATTGGGTCCCACAGTATTACTTACCAGCATATCGATCTTGTGCTCTTTTTTCCGACGTGGTAAATGGTATTAATTGCATATGATTTCTGATCTACGTCCAAGCTGGGAAAACGATTTTCATGTGTCTTTCTCATTGAGAAGATTCGCTTTAACAGGTACAGTTTGCCGACATACCAAACGTATAACCATTGTTGCCAGCTGCAGTCCTCTGCATTTGCATTTTTCACCGAATTTCGCATTTACGGCTTTTATAAAATTTATCATCCTCAGTTTATTATGAAACGTTTCCCGTAAATTTAATAATGTACCTACAAGCTATCCATGAAATTAAAACTGAATCGATAGTAATTATTTGAAAATTGTCCACACGGCCAAGTGGAGAACCGGACTTGTCGGTATTAATTTTTAAATTGCTATATGTCGTCGCAAATTGTCGCCCGACCGACGTTTTTATTTATGAGTGTCCGTGACACTGGTTGTGTTATGTGCTCAGGTAAGATAAATGCGATATGGACTTGCCATCATGTGGCTCGCATAACTAACGTTGCCTAAGTACCTATGTATATCCCATGACCCCAGTGCTCACGACTATAACAACAATACAACTCTAAATTATAATTACTAAGTTATTGATACTCGGTTAGTATTTTAACTAAATAACTAAAAATGAACAACGGTTGCAACGGTTGCGGCTGATAGTTGGTGACCATTGAGACTCATAGACACCTGCAGCGAATTCTAAAACTTTCTTTGGATAGTTACAAGCGCCTTCTCACACCTGTGCTCAAACATTAAATACCTAATAGCCTGAATACGGGTTCTCCTACCGTTAGAACTGCAAAACACAGAGCATTGTGCTTTGTGACAACAATGGCGACGAGGAAGCGAAGACGTACTCAGCCAAGCGGACTTTTGTGCGGAAAAGTTGCTTAACCACCTGGTAACTTGACCGCTTCCCGTTTCTGTTGAAGTATACCTTACTATTCGACAGATTCAAAACAATATTAATTATTACATGTAAAAATACCTTTGTCGTTGTGTGTAGAGAGAATTATTACATCATATAATAAGCAGAAATCGACGAGCGATCGATTACGAAGTTGTTCAATGAAAGCGAACTCTGTGTGAGTTATCAAATATGACGTCACGCTGGATATGACTAAATGTTTGTCTACTTTTGATTTTTATGGATTTGATAACTCGGTAAGCCGTCACGTAGTGTTAATAGCCCGATCAAAAAATAGAGACGGCTTTTCCTCATAAGTGGTGTTGTGGAATGTAAACATGTGTAGTTTGTTCCTTTTTATGATTTAAGTACAAGAGTCTGGTGAATATAGTGTGGAGCATTCGACTCTTTTTGTAGTTTTTATTGAGAACGAGCTATTTTGATTCTTAATCAAGGTTACATGTGTCAATAGGTCGAGAACCCCATTGCCTATAGACTGTGAACTTCGTTTAAACTTATAAATATGACCCATTATGCGGACTATATTACAGATTAATATAAGTAATAGTGCTTACGTCCTTCAATATTTAATTACAACCTGTCAAAGTCCACTGCTAAACATAGGCCTCATATCGAGGATATTTGCCATTGTCTCACGCATGCCAGGCGGGCAGGCAACCGCTTTTTTGTATTTTCAAATATTAAAAAAAATTAAAACCTGAAGGTAGCTGGGCTAACTATGACATCGAGATGTCAATCACTTTAGTCCTATCAATTCAATGACATCCCCCCCCCCCCCGTAACCATGGGTGCTGTAAAGCACCCGTAACGTCGGGAATCCGTAAAATTAGTTTCATTTCATTTTCTAGTTGTTATCCGGAAGATGCTGCCGCCTACTTCCTGGTTTGTTTCCCTCTGCCGCCTCATACGACATCCATGGGGCGATACGGGGTAGTGGATATTCTTAGTCGCCGTTACTCGGTCCGTAACGTACCTATATCACCTGAATAAATAATCTCTCAACACACTTAGTGTAATAATTCGACAGCCTTAATGTTACCGTCTCATTAAATGAAAAAGCTAATTTCTAGTATTTTATCGTGTCGGTGTTAAATTATTAAGAGCTCACAAACTATTTAATACATTGGAATAATAAAATAAATTAAAATATAGTGTAAGTAAAACTAGATTCTTTCAACGTGTCGTGCTTGCGCAATAAGTAATTATTATGAGTTAACTTCCCATCAACAATCTACTATATTTTGGTATAATTGACATTGTAATTTACTAATCTTAATCTAGCAGCATACATAAACTTTTTTCGGTATTTTCGATCGATCACTGTGAAGTTTACTTATTTGGGTTGTTTTGGGTGGATCCGTTACACCGCCACTGCGGCGTAAAATTATGTTTGAATTTACTACCCTTACGAGTCAATATGTTCGTGACGTATTTATTGCATCACTTTGTACAAGTACAAGCATGCACTATTATGTAGGCCACGTTTGATGAAGAACCCTAGGTTAAATAGTAATTGCCATAATTGTAGTGGTCATGGAAAACAAAATTTGAATTATCAAAAAAAATGATGAGGAAAAGGTTTCGAACAAGGTTCAAGGCACATCAGCAGTGTGGAAATCGAATCCAACATGGGAATTGTGCAACTAAGACTGCACAGCTCTTGTGCACATTTTCCAAACTGTTACCTTGCGTAGTTACAGTAAAGTACTTACTGAATGGGAACTATGCGCCTGTGTTTGAGACTATGCAACTTAGCTTCAAGGTGTATGTGATACAGTTATAAGAATCCTGTAGGACTTCCTTCACGACTTTTGAGTTTCCTTGTAAAGCCAAAGAAGTTTACACAGCAACATTGACAGAATTTGCAATTGATAAGGGTATTTTCCTTTCCGTCTTCAGAATATTCTATTCGACAAGATCGTTTCACATTTATAACACCTGAATATTGATGTTGAGACATGACATGGTGATATTTTTCATACCTTTTTTATTTGTACATTTATTTTGCAGCGATATTTCTCGCTTTCGTGTTCATGGAAGGAAAGAAATTTATTCGTTTAACTATTTATTAATCTGTTAATCTAAAAACCTTACCATATAAATCTAACATATATGTACGTTCTAAAACTAAACATTTTTCTATGTAGCAAGAGGTTACCCCACCTTGTATCTACTTTTATTAATTAATTATTAATAATAATCATCAAAAATAAAGTTACACATATCGCAATTTTACAATTTGATTACTTTTGGTACAGAACACGAAATGTGCAGTGATCTTTGACTCTTGTGCTAGGAAAACCCGTGTTACAGGAGTCAGTGCTCTTCATCTCTTATCTATATTGTACATAATATATTACTTATAGTGTACAGTAATTGTGTGTGTGTGTGTGCCCCTATGCTGTGTGTACTCTAATGTTGTGTGTGTGTGTGTGTGTGTGTGTGTGTGTGTGTGTGCGCGCGTGCGTGTGTGCGTGTGCGTGTGCGTGTGCGTGTGCGTGTGCGTGTGCGTGTGCGTGTGCGTGTGCGCGTGCGCGTGCGCGTGTGTGTGCGCGTGTGTGTGTATGTGTGTGCGTGTGCATGTGCATGTGAATATGTATGGTAGTTAGTGGATAGAATTACGACTATATTTTACACTGTTTTTACACAATTGTATAATTTTATTTTATTTACTATAAATATGTGCAGATAGTCCTCTAAATTGTTTCCTAGCGTAGGCAGTTTTAACGTGGGTTACTGGTGCAACATTTAATATTCTTCTTGTATTTGGGTTGTAGGGCAGTTTTCTGTGAAATTTTAAAATTGCATGTAAAATGTAAAGTTTCCTTACAGATTGTAAGGCCACATTGGGAACATAGACTGACGGTTGGAAACCTATGAGGTTTAAAATAAATCACTTTAAACAAAGATCTATAAGCTCGTTCTAGTTCTAGAAATTTGTGTAAATTTAGGCACTAAAAAGGTTCTTGTTCCCAAATAGTTGTGCTCGCATTGCTATTTTCCGGTCTGAAGGGTATAGAGAGGCACTATAATTATGGCCTGTGAGACATTCCACCTTAGTCCTCGGAATTGAAAATCCACCGCATCTGCGGCTTTTGTTTGAAGTAGGCTGTTCTGCGGTTCAGCAGTAGCCACTTACCATCTGGTGGACGGTAAGTATCTTTGTCAGCACAGTTTTATTATAAAAGACAATACAATTTGTAAAACTTCAACTTACATGTTTTATGTATGTTAAACTAATCAATCAAACTCATAAATATACACAATCAGCTGCTTGATGTTAATCTCTGAATTACGCAGACGGAAACATTGACCTGATTTAATACTATAATAACTTACGGTATGTTACAACGCTTTATATGCGAAGATGAGTAAGGGACCTTAATGTCGGTGGCAAACTAGCCGTATATATGCCACATGGTAGAGTCACGCTCTGGCTATTTTATGACTGCTTCACGATCGGTAGACTCGTCCGGGAAAGAACCATGCTGCCACAGAATTCCGTCGTAGAATAGCAGCTATAAGCCGCTATGTTACGCCGCTTAATGCTGTTGTGTTCCGTATGGTAAGTGTAGCGAATCTTTGGCCATTTTATTGACATCTTCGTCCTCAAGGGTGACTACGCATATTTATTTATTTAATCCTTATTGTTAACGCCATAATGAAAAGGGTAACAAACGGCGGACTTAATCAAGAATTCAAGCTACAAGAGTTAAAGATGGACAATTATTGGTGCGGTTAGTTTCAAGTCCATTTCTAGAATCTAACGGCGCGAATAACTTTGCGATAGTTCTTCAACACCAAGTATGGATAATTTCTAGTTTTCATATTTTTCCTTTGTGTAAACCGAATTATCTACTATAAATCCCAATTTCATGTTTCTCAATAACCAAAACCTAGGTTTTTGATAAGGTATAAAAATGATACTCTTTGGACCTTATAATCTAATGAACTATTAGGCTTATTGGGTATGCAAAGTTATGTGTTTAGGTCTATTAACTTTTGAGTTATGAGGGGTTCGAAAGTGGCTCGAAACGGTTCCTTTTTAATGCACATTGCTTTGCATCGCTCTTTTCTCTTCTGGCTTGGCTTACACACTGCCATGTGTCACGATCATATTATCTACGAAGGTGCCGCTCCGCGTACTGGTCAAAATACAGATACTTTTTTGTAGTACTCTTAGACTGACGTTTTCCAAGGCGGTAATATTCTCGCCTTTCTGGTTTTTTTTTATTAATCTCACCCATTTTATATCAAGTACATACTTTTACAATACAGCAGATTTATATTAATGGCTCCTTGACTATGGTACTGATCCGAATCCCCCTGTATGTCCGGCAAAATAAATAATATATCAATACCTTGGCATCGTAAAGTTTATAATCCCATTCTCTCCCAAAGTAAAGAATCTCGATCTGTCTGTTGATAGCTACATCACATGGACCACACGTATCTGGTTAGTAAGTTAGTATTCGTTTTTGGTAGGTACATTTTGGGCAGTATTTCTAAACAAATCAGTACGATTTATTACATAGTTTACTCAGATGGTATCTTATATTTCTTATTTATTAACATATAAAAGTCAGTTTAACATAGAATTAAAAAATTAAAAATTTTAATATATAGGTAATAAATCAAACTCTTAACTCTACTAATATTTTCCAGGAAATGTATTAACAATCCTGAATTTACTGCCGTATTACATGGGGCGTTCAAAACGTGAAAGAGCGCTACAAACTATGTAATTTAAAAAAGTGAATATTGGCTTATAAACAAGAATATTCGAGAGATTTGAAGATGATGAAGGAGAAGTCGCTGCAGTACAGTGGTTATTTGGTGCTATGGATGAATAATTCCTTGATATATATTTAAGAGAATTTTAAGCTTAGGAAAAAACATTTATACGTGGTAGAGCCACGCCGCAGCTATATTATGGCTGTAGCATGATATATATACAGCTAGCTTGACCGGGGAAGGACCACGCTCTCACAAAATACAAGCGTAAAATAGCAGCTTAATGCTGCTGTGTTTCGTATGGTGAATGTAGAGAACCGGAGACCCTCTTTACTGGAAACGAGACATTCCATCTCAGTCCTCAGAGCTGGCAACGCATCTGTTCAAATTTTTTACTAAATGCATATGAAGGTAAATATGTTTCTTATTTCAAAAACACAAGTTTTAAAATTTTTGCCTGTTTGTCTGTCTGTTTGTTCCGTCTAATCTCTAAAACGTCTGAACCGATTTTTACGGGAATTTCACTGGCATATAGCTGATGCTATATGGAGTAACATAGGCATATTTTAGAAAACGCATCATTACGTGGGCGAAGCCGCAAAGAACGGGTAGTTCAATATGAAACATATTTTTGGGACTGGTCTTATTGAAAAAAAATCCAATAAGAAATACCGAGAAAGAACTATAAATAACATATAAACAATAAAAAATAGCAATAAATCCATTGGGACTTCTTATTTCACAAACTTTTTTTCTATTAAAAAAGGTACTTCGCATATATAAAGTATAGCTCGCTTTTTTATACTCCTTGTAGTGTTGCACAATTTTATAATGTCATTTACTTCTAATTGCGTGAATTAATTACCACACATACGTATGTTTATACATTCATTCTCTACATACACTAAATGCGAAACACGAAAGCATTTTGCTGCTATTTCATTTTGGTATTCTGTGAGAGCGTGTGGCTTCCCCGATCGAGCCGACTCATTCCTGCTTCAACCACAATATGACTCGTATATCTGCCGCATGTGTTAATCACATAAACATGCAATTTACATGCTAAAAATTCCAAATAGTTTGTAACAATAATGTATTCATGAATAAGATTGTGTCATTTTCGGTGCAAATCTGCGAACCAAACACTAGATTTTAATAACGTTGGCTGATACTGAAGTCGTTTTTAAGAAATTGAAGACATTCAAAGTTTTTATTCTTTGATTAGATAAATAACATACGATTCGTCAGTTTTCGTAAGCACACTGAGATTTTTAGTGCAAAGTCAGCAGCTTTACTTCGAATATGATGATTTTTAATAAATAATGCTGAAAGAGAAGTTTAATTTTGCTATCCCAAAGTTGGTTGAATTAGTTGGTTAGATTAGATTAGGTTAGGTTTGATTCAGAATATTTTAGTTCTAGCAACTCGATACTCGGCATAAGATAAGTAAGGAAGTTCATCATCCCAGTTCGCCCTGTGGATGTGCTAAGAGGTGGCTGAGTATCTTGTGACCTCCTATAGAAGACGGTATACCGTGTATAGTTGCAGACTATATCCGTTTCACAGATAGGCACAGGTCTTCTCGCATTTATGACAGGATTTGAGGGTAATATCTGGCGCGCTGACCCAATGCGTATTGGTGGTCTTCACATTTTTATAGGATACGGGTGACAGACGAACACACAGTCGAACCTGATGGCAAGTGGATTCTGTGGACCATGGGCATTTCCCCCTGTTTACTAAAATAGAAGGAAGTTTCTGAATGCTGCTTTACAAGTAAAGGGGGTGTTTGGTTTTTAACTCTCACCATACGAAACAGCATTAAGCTACGTATATATTTAATGATAGCGTGGTCCTTTCCAGGTCGAGTAGACTCATTCGTGCTACAACCATATAGCTGCAGCATGGATCTACCACGTAATATATGTTTTTAAAAAATTTTTTCATTGCTCAGATATGGAAGTTTTCTCACGATGTTTTCCTTCACTATCGAGAACGTGGTAAATACAAAACACCTCTTAAATGCCAGTTGTAAAATAACGAGACCGCAACCAACATGCATACTGTTGTATCTACCAATCCAGATCGGCAGGCATGTCACGCGCGTTCTTCACGCTTTATATGTGCGTATCTGTGTATGTGTGAGTATGTGCTAGCGTTTTGGTAAGAGTGCTTCTTATTTAATTACAAAATGCAATAAAAATGCATAAGATATGTTATAGTAAATTTTCTAACGACACTACACGGCGTCGATTTACGACGAAGTTTTGCAAACGAAGCAAATACATAAACGTACATACGTAAACACTCACGCCTGTCACCCAGAAGGGTAGGCAGAGACTACAGACTTCCATTTGGCGTGATCCTGACGCACCGCTCTCGCCTCCTTCACGTCCATACACCTACGCATACATGCTCGTCGGTTAAGGGTACTCCTAATTTGGCTCGTTTTTAATAAATCACTAATTTGGTCGATAAATTTTCGCCTAGGATGATCCTTTCCAATTCTGCCGTTCACTTCTGCAACATAAATTTTCTTTGCCATTCTTTTAAGATGACTAAACCACCGAAGCACTCTTTTCTTAATCCTGGTTACAACCTCATCTTGCAAACCATAATCTTCTCTTGTCACACAATTTCTCACCCTGTCATTCAGATTCAGCCCTAACATAGAGCTAAATCTGAATGTTAGGGTAAGAAATAGGGCACGAGGGAGGAAGCCTCAAACGAAGCAAGAATTATTTTTCAAGAATTATTATGAAATATTCATATTTGTATTTTTAATACATAGTACACAGCACACAGTAGCTAAAAGGACTTTCTTTCCTTTCTTCATATGCCCTCAGGTGTTTCAGTGGTTTGTAGGCAGTGGTTTACACTAACCATCAGGTGAAACGCATGCTCACATCCTCTTCTATAAAAAGGTTTAAATTAACTAATTTTTGAAATATTAAATTTGGGAATCTTTGAAATTATAGTCAACCAAATCTAATACCTTTTAACGTTTCACATTAATCATTCCGCAATAACTTTGCACAAGCGTACATACACGATTTAAAAATAACCTTTTACGTAAATGCAAAGAATTATGAAGTTATCTATATTCCATTACAACCTGTATATCTTTTTATCACTAATTTAAATTCGAATCTTTCAAACAAAGCAAAATATTGAAAAAATAACCAGTACCAACTTTTTTACTTGACGTCGTTTCAATGATATAT
>DWHP01000746.1:0-18162 GCA_018247895.1 Parnassius honrathi
TATCTATATATTTTTATAAATATAATCTATTCATCGAAAATAAATTCTTTTTGTTTTATATTCATTTGTAACTACGTTTAAAGCCCAATTTAGAATGCCTATCTTTAAAAGTTACTTATAAGACAATATCTGTAGTGGAATAGTTTCCACGCACACCAAATAACAGCTGTAATGCTGCCTCTCTTATGTTTGTAAAGCGCTACTAACATAAAGCTGTATAATGTGTGTAAATTGTTTACTCATAAGAACAGTAAAACTGCTTATACAGCCTTCATACAGCCTCTAGTATTAAAACGAACTTCAATTCAGCTCGTACTCAGCTTGTATGCTGCTTGGACAATCCACTACAAGGGATTTGTTTGAAGTTTTCGATGTATCTAGACGCCATCCGAATAGGAGTGTGCGGACCGCCGTCCCTACTTGGTTCGTATCGTGACTACTTGGTTCGTATCGGTAGATGTTCTGGGTATTGAATACATCCCGGCTACGCGGGTGTATGGTTTGTACGCGGGCTCATGAAGGCTACGTCAATTACTCTTTTTGTATTGAGGAAACTTTTGTTACGGATTTTATTAAGCAGAGAGTACCCCTGCCTTTTTCCTCCCCTGAACTCGCTGCGGAATTTCTCGAAGAAATAAATAAACAAAAGAGTAAAACATATTCGCAGCTGCAAGACAATACACAGAAATGTATAAAAAAGGAATGAACATACACAAAATAAATAACTGATTGGATTATGGACTTCCTGCATCACTTACTAGGTCGTCAATCCACCTAATGTGGGCCCGCCCTACGCTTCACTTACCTCACAAGGTACCCACTTGAGAACCTTACCGATTCAACGTCATGCTGCGTTAATATTTCCGCAGCGCTATTATTCTATCGGAGTCTACAGCTACAAAATTTGAGGGTACTTCAACTGTAGACTTGCTTATACGGCCAGCAGTGAAGCTCCACTGCTATCTGCGTGAGTTGTCACTGGCAACATGCAATTTGTACAATTTACGGTTCAGGGTATGAACAAAACCAATCGATTTTAATCCTTGTGCTTATAGGCATGTGGTTGCTTTAGGCAGTTCGTCTCGAGTTGCCTTTAGCAAATCACATTTAGCGTGTATCGTCTAATAACGTTAAAAAGCCGAGCGCATTACTTGTAACAAAGAAACGTTTAACGGCGAGCAAACACGAACTCTCACGAATGCGGGCGTTGAGCACGACATAACGCACAAATCAATTTTAAAATTTAACGTGTCGATTCGCGGAAAAACAATTTAGTTGTGAACAAATTTGTATACACTAAAGTGACTGTTCGTGTATTTGAATAATAAATACCACTAAGTATAGGTTATTTAGGTCGCTCGCCCAGACGGTTCAAATAAATAATACTACTGATTACTCACTAAAGAGCAAGTTGTGGGTTTCAGTAACGTTATTTTTATATAAAAGTGGTAACAAACAAGCAGACAATCCACCTAATGGTAAGTAGGTGCTGTCGCCCATAAATATCTGCATTTATCCTCCATTAAGAATCACAATACAGATGCGTCACCCCTGAGGATTAAGATGAAATACCTCGTTATCGTAGGAAGGGTCTCCGGTCCTCTCTATTTATCACACGAAACAACAGCAATGAGAGAGCATGTCCAGAGCTTGTTTCTTCCCCAATAGAGCCGAACCATTTGGGCGACAACCATAATACTTGTAGCTGCAGCGTGGCTCCACCACGTAAGTTTGAGCTTAAAAAAACATGAATTTTCAGTTCAAGACATATGATGGTTAAGTGATCTTTCTACAGAAATAATAATAATAAGACAAATATTTCAATCTCATCCGTGCCTAACAGTGTCGACAAGTTTCAGCTTCACGGACTTTCATTTAAGAACTGTGCTCGTATGTTATCCCGCGTCACGGGAGAAAGAGCTCTTGTCTCTATAAATGTTCCCTCTGCTTTAAAGCTTTGTGGAAAATTTGATACAATGGCGGGTACCTGACGTTATGACTTTGGCTCCCTGCGAGATATTACTTTGGCAGACTGTCATCTTGAAAGCATGAAACAAAAAAACAGTTATTGCCAAGACCCCACAAACATCATTAGGCACTTAAATTTTAACCATTGTAGACACATCAATTAAAAATAGTATAACAAAATTAAATAAGAAAACAACAAATTTGAATGATATCAAAAGTTATAAGAATGTATACTTATAGATTACAGTAAAAAAATAATTAAAAAAAATAAGTTCCTCATGTTGTGTGTAGTGGCGCGTGAGCCTAACGGACCTCACGCAGCTTACGCTACCGCCTAAACAACGGCGCTGGTTTTCAGTGGCTTCTTTTCCACGAGCACCTAACCCTATGCTCGTAGCTTCTTTTGAACTGGACCGGCATCAGAAGGAGAACTGAACGAAGTAAATATACAGTGTACGTATACAAGCGAGAGCTACATATTTGTGTCATTTGCGGAAGAGACTATCGACATGTCCCTCCATTAGCAAGTTTTTTTTTCTTTTATTAAACACAATGCAAGTTGGATAACAACCCCTAATAATGGGCTGAACGCTATCAAGCTATTTCTTAAACTGTATACCGGGTTTCTTGCTTGTTCTTCCCACAGACCGAGATTTTTTTGCGAACCACAGTGGTTAAAGTAAAAAATTACTTTAAATAAAAATATTTATAATATGTATTATATAAAATTATTCTTTTATATTTTATTGCAATCGTTTTCTTAGGAGCTGATTATTCAATAATCAATTTTTAAATTAACGTAATGAATATAACATTAGTCAACAAATTCTTATTTGAAACGTTAATTTTATTTCGTTCAAATAAAAATTGTATAACATAATTATTCAGGCTACCACAAGACCTTGTTGTAACTGGGCAGTCGGCGTCTCCAAGGCTAATCAGTTTAACTTTGACGCGTCGCGGCGCTTCACAAAGTTGCTAAACGAAGTTACTGTCGCTAGACTTGGCCAGAGGCAGCGAAATATAGATTACAGGTCCGTCAACACATATTGTTGTGGTTGTAGGTCTGCTAACACACTAAACATATGTTCTTATAACTGCAACGTTACAGTAATTGAGAAGCGTATATAGTTAAAAGAAAAAAATATTTTTAAAGTAAAACTTCTTTAAGCACGAATTAAGGGTTGATTTTTTTAATTGCGTTCACTGGTTTAAGTTGAAGGTAACTGAGACCTTTCAAAAAAAATTTACTTCTTCGTTTTCAGTAAAAAATTTGTCTCCAAATCTCTACACGCACGCTGCTATTTTACGATAGTATTCAAGTTAATGTCAATAGCGTTCAGTGAATATCTACTCAGTTTCCGCATCGAAAGGCTAATATCCCGAAAGTATATTGTGTTATTACATATTTTATATACAATTTTCCAACATAATACATTATATTTATTTTAATTTATTTCTCATGTATTTTAATATTTCTTTTCTCATCGAGATAAATCCGGTATTCTCCAAGAGTGGGATCCATGAACCTCACGGACAGGTGGCCTCTGAATCCTGACTCACAATAACAGAGTTGCCTAAAACTTTTGACGAAATTACGACCGAATGAATTGTCTCTGTATAACATTTTGTCGATTTGAGAGTCTAAATTATTGCAGTATTTATGTAGACTTTTGGAGCGCCCTCATGTCGCACCAACCACTATTGGTATGACTTCAGTAGGTCTTTTCCAAAGCTGGGTTATTTTAATTCTCAACGCATGGTATTAATTAAGTTTTTCTATTTCCTTCACTGTAATCGTATTGTACGATAATATCGATAAAGTGTATATTGTATACTAACTACTATAATTTTAAGTGAAAACATTATTAATGAAAAAAAAAAAAACAATAACAAACAAAAATAAATCTTTATAACAGTTAATACATACAAGAAATATTAAGCTTTATTTCAACCGTGCACAAAGGTTTAACGCACTCATTTTTTGGGGCGTCGGTTTATTCAGACTATACCTCAATAAGATCATCTCCGTTATTAAACAGTAGAAATACATTAGAAACTCGCCTCGGCGTTCATGTTATATAATTACAACAATACACCCGCCAACCCTCCGCCATGCGTGACCATTCTAATCCTCCCTATATCGGGAAAGGTTCATGTCTAAAGACGGAATTTTTGAATTGTTGATAGGGAAAAATAAAACGTAGTATACATCATCATCATTATCATCATTACAGTTCTTCAGAGGTCCACAGTTGAACACTAGCCTCCCCTAGGGAATGTCACAAAGCACGGTCCTGAATATATATAATAGAAGTTGTTCTGCCCTTTTTGTCGACCCTTTGTCAAGTTCTACTAAAAATCCTTAAATACGCAAAAAAAAAATGTGGGTGTGGGCAAAAAAAACTATCCTATCTCTCAAGATGGGCCAAACTGCACATGGTATGCAAGTTTGATTAAAATCGGGTAAGTAGTTTAGGAGTCCATCGCGGACAAACAACGTGACACGTAATTTATATATATTAAATATTTAATTTAAATGAACAATAATAACGTCCTTCGGACCGTATTTGGATTCGGCAGCCAGTCACAAGCGCGCAAGCACAACTGCACTCCCCGTTCCCTCACACTTGTACTCCGATGGTGCGGCAGTCCACTCATCGCCGGGGAAATATCAGGCGAAGGAACGACTTACTTACTTACTTTTGAGGCACGAAGCTGAAGCAACGTCAACTTCTCGGGCTGCTACTGCAAATTTCTTGAATAAAACTTAATTTCTGATTTCGAATCCAAACCCTCATCATCAGGTCATCCGGTCATCAGACCATATTTTTGGCCACTAGACGAACGAAGCAGTCAGTAAAATAAATATATAATCACTTGCAGCTATATTATCGTTAACTTAACGCTGCTAGAAAGGGGAATGAAAATGAACGCAAGTAAGACGAATGTGATGTTTTTTGAAAGAGAAGAAAGTAAAACGTTATATGATTGTGCAAGTGGATGAGTTCGTGTATTTGGGATGTGCATTGAGCAGGGCTGGTAGCTATGACAAGAATATAGAACGACGAGTGAATGCGGGAAATAGAGTGAATGGGACTCTACGCTCTATTACGAAGAATCAAAAAATGTCAAAAAAGGCACGTATGGTAATTCATTATGCTGTGTTAATCCCTACTTTAATGCATGGTGTTGAAAGTTGGGTGTAGCAGAAGAAGCACGAAAGTAGAATAAATGCCGTAGAAATGCGGTCTTTAAGGAGTATGCTAGGGTTAAATCCGAATTACGGGGTGAGAAATTGTGTGATAAGAGAAAAATGTTGTATGCAAGATGATGTTGTAACAAGGATTAAGAAAGGAATGCTTTGGTGGATTTATTACGTAGAAAGAATGAATGAGGAAAGAGTGACAAAGCAAATTATGGCAGATGTGAACGGCAGAATCGGGAAGGGACGTCCTAGACGAAAGTTTATGAATCAAATTAGCGATATTTTGAAAATGGGCCACATTAGGCGTGCCTTTAACCAACGAGCGTGTATGCGGGATATATATGTAAAGAAGGCGAGGGAGGCATGTCAGGATCTTGCCAAATTGAAGTCCGTAGTCTCTGTCTACCCCACAGGATGACAGGCGTAAGTGTTTATGTTATGTTATGTTAACGCTGGTGTATTTCGTATGATAAGTGTAGAGAACAGTAGACTCTTTTTACTGGAAACGAGGCATTCTGTTGTAGTCCTCACGGGTGACAATTTATTTGCATTTTGATTCGTAATCGAGGATAGACGTAAATGTCTGTGATCCACAGCAACCACGTACCATCAGGTGCACTGTGTATTCGTTTGTCACCTTTATCCTATAAAAAAATCTTATATTCCAACCGCTAACTTTTGGAAGATTTTGGAAGAGCGAACAAAGCATCTACGATACGCATGGGGTAAATTAAATATGAAACGAAATCTGAATGTTACTTAAGACCAGCTTTTGGTTGTGCTCCAAAACATTATTCGCGCTCGTATATGAATAGCAAATGCAAAAGGGTATCAGACTCTCAAATACGACCCCATTCGATCTTTTATAATTCGATGCATTATGCATGCGCCCGTCCGTCACGACCATTCGGGTCAAACATGCACATAATAACAATACCGAAATAAATTAGGGAAATTTGGCAAGCAGCATGATCGCCCCAGGGTGTGTTCAAACTGTCACACGGTAATTCTTTAGGCAGTTAAGTTATAACCTGTCAGGTCATTATATAGTTCCGAAAAATAACACTCTTACTCTATGTACATTTTAACGCTATATTTTATGTTTGTAAGACAATTTCTTCACTATATTTAAAAGAGTTTTGACCGTATAATGGCGGTGTCGTAAGCAGCGACAAAGGTAAACGAATCATGAGATGTGCAGCAACGTCTTCCGCGTCGCAACTATGGCAAATGCCCCCCCCCCCCCTCTATGAAACAATCTATGGGGGAGAGTTAATTTTATTTCTCTCTATCCCTCTACAGTGGAGAGGCCCATATTCAGCAGTAGACCTTTGCGGGTCGCTAATGGGGGGCAAGTACAGTTTATTTGAGTTAGTTTAGACCGTATTCTTCCTAAAAAAATAATCGAGAGATAAATTTCTTATATGACACGTAAAAGGAAATTGTCTATATCTTTACGAACTTTTTGTTACCTTAACATGTATGGAAATACTTATACCACGTCGTAGCACGTAGGCATATGCATACACAAGAAGGCACAAATTTTTATTTTAAATTAGCTGAGACAGTGCCTTTTCACGATGGAGGCGTCATGCGTTTAGAGTACCCAGCGATGGTATGTGTAGGTATAGCGGGAGCTTACTCAACAGTAAGTAAAGTATAAGGTCGCGCAAGTGAGTTATATTCAAGGAATTCTATATTACGAAATACATTTTAGGTATTGCGTAAATATTCCATCCGTGGGATTGAATATTTTGAACTACGGACGCTCGCGGACTCTATCGATCGGTAAGGAGGAATTTTATCTTAGTCCTCAGTCTTGTAATCCACATTCGCATTCCAATTAGTGAGTATCAATGAAACATACAGCCGCCAATGAAGGACCACGTCTCAGATCCATAATTCATCATAGGCAACCCGCACAATTTTTTCAAATTTTGAGGTATATCTAACGAAAAGATGTATCGTAATCTCCCGAATGCTGCCCAATCGATTTAAATCCATCAATTGACACCCAGTCGAAATGGAAGAAAGGATCTCGATTACAAGAGCCTCATAAATGGAATGACGACGAATACGAGGAAGTCGATAGATGCAAGTTACTCAGAAGCGTGCGAGGCCTGTATTTAGCAGTCAACTTGTGAAGCGCTGTAATGATCATAATAATAAACGAAAAATGTAATTACATATCCTATTTTATGATAGATATAGGTGTCTATGGGCTCCAATATACGATTATTATCACGTGAACTGCGTGCTCGTTTGTCACCAAAACATCTATAAAAAATCAAAGACAACCTCTAATGATAAAAAAATCTATCTTCATTCCTGCTTATATTTTAAGCCGACATCAGACGTGCAGTCGTCATCTGACATTGCGCAATAATCTCCGTCACGTCGTGTCGATTTATTCTTGTTAAGATCAGCCTCACACTGACGTGACGCCACATTAATAACGTAAGGCGCTTAGGGTTAGACAGTTTAGTTCTGACCCTTTTATTAGTAGGGTTTGGTGATACTCCATTACTATCCAGTTACAGATCCTCTAAAATTTATACGTACGCATAAGACCTAAAGATAAGTAGAGTTATTAACAAAATTCAATATTCAATAATGCTTCAAAGAAAACTCGAATAAAACGTGTTTATTTTTATAAAATAAGGGTGACGAACGAGCACACAGCCTTTATAGCCCAATTTCTGATAGTAAGTTGTTGCTGTACTATTGGCTGGGATAAAGATACATAAAAGGTACAATGAAACATCAAAATGCAGATACGTCATCACCCCTGACTAAAATGGTGATAGTGATGGTGTAATCACAAAAAAATGGACCTTTATTCCTTACTCTAAACAATTATTTTCCATGGTATGGGCGAAAGACAAATTTAGTCAAATGTCAGTATTGTAGTTTGTAGGTCAAACTAAAAGTAGTGAAAGTGGGAACAACTTAATTATTTAGGACTGCTGTTTGATAGAAAACTAACGTTTGTAGGTACCTCAAATGGAACACAGTTCAAACCGCGCTTTAACAATTCTCTGTTTGGTGAGAACAAAGGATTGTATGGCGAAACTAGGGTACTCTTGTACAACTCCTTAGTATGAAATATATTGGAGTATTATTCAGTTGTATGGAAGCCACAATACGCATCCCATTCTTTACTACTTAAAAGAATTCGAAAAAAAAATTGATACTTCATGTGGTATTCATAAGTGGCAAATTGAAAAAAAAATTATCTTAAAGGAAGCAGTCACTACATTTCCAAATAAGTTACCTAGAGGAACATATTATGATAACCGATTTGTCCTGCGCGTTAAAATGCTTGCTAATAACATCGACTGCCCGTTATTACTAAATGCGTTTAATATCCGTATACCAGTAGGACACCCCGGAATAAAGTAACCCTTCTCCTTTTACCGCTTCGAAAAATAATGTTCTGACCAAATTCCCCTATCTCTAGACTGTGAGAATTGGGAAATAAATATAGTGACCAATGAGATATTCACGCTGACTCATCTGACAAGATTCGTTTTGTTATAACTCACATGTAATTAGACATTGTTTTTATTTTATTCTCAATTTCTTACTAATGTTGCGTTGAAAGTACTCTTAGTTATCTTTTATATACAATTATATTCACATCTCACTTATTTCGAGTATGTTAACATGAGGTATTTATCTATTAATGTTTGTTTACCTTTACTTTGCAATATTTATAGAATAACTAATTTATGTACTTGTGTAAACAAATGTTAGTGAATCAGTGAATAGATAATTAGTTAGATTGTGATGTTCGTTAGTCCACTTAAAATAGTTAAAAACTAAATTAACTCTTAATGAAAAATGAAGTCCGATCAAAAATTAAAAAAAAAAATTATTTCACCCTCTGATGTCGAGACTTCAATTTCTCTATACACTATTGTTAGCGTCGACTTCAATACGTGAAATTATTTTATTTCTTCAGTTCTTCGACTTTTTTGAATTTCTTTTACAATAAAACCTGCTGGCTTTATTATTAATTCTTTGTTCCCTTCATTATTTTTAATTTTTATACAGCAATATTTAAACATCGGTCTCGAATCGCGACACAGTTATAATAGCACGCTCGACGTTTACGTGGTCTATTCAAGTTGACACAATAAGACCGCGCTAGACGGCGTTCAATACCTACTGAGAAGAGCTCGCATTGAAATACCTTTCCAATCAATAACTTCTACGTAGGCATAACTAAAACTAAATTTTATAGACCATTCTTTTAAAACATTATTTGACTGCCTGGTTGGTCTTGAGGTCGTAAATGTTGTTGCTGGTTGCGGGTTCGAATACCGAGTCGGGCCGACATCAATTATTGGGTTTTACCTTAGGTATAAATACTGGGTTTTACTGTCAAAACATTCTCAATACTCCGTCGTCCGTTGCGCAAGTGAAGTTAAAGGCCGTGGAGGAAGGCGTGCCATGTGTTCTGGTGCACCTTAATTCAAAAGGAGATGAGGAGGAGTCATCCTCACCCAAGAAGCCGCTGGTGGGGCTACAGATGTATACAAAAGCATTCCCGTAGCCCAGCCTATTGGCTGGGCTACGGGAATGCGGTTGGAACACCACAGGGTTTTGGGTGTGAGTCCGTCTTAACCCGTCCTTGCCTTGCGGGCATGCGTAGGTATTTTGCCCATGTGAAAAAGGGGCCCAAATGGTTACAGGTAACGCCCTAAAATAACTATTCACCTTTAGTAATAAATATAATAAAATTGACCAACGAGCACACGGTCCACCTGATGGCAAGTGGATGCTGTGGCCCACGGATATCTACATTTATCCGCGATTAAGAATCAAGATGCAAACGCGTTGTTACCTCTGAGGACTATAATGAAACGCCTCGTTATCGTTAAAAAAAGCTCTCTGGTTCTGTACATTCTACGTACGAAACACAGCAGTCTTAAGCTGTTATTTTACGCTAGTATTCTGTGAAAGCATAGCCTCGCCCCGGACGACCGACCCATTCACGCTGCAACTCATATAGCTGCAGCGTGGCTCTACCAGTTATAAATATATGCAGTGCAACCTCGATATATCGAAACCATAGAGATATAACTAAAGATAATATTCTTTATACCAAGTAATCCGTTTTAACGAAATTTGTTATATAGAGGTTAGGTGGGACCACCATCGTTTTATTAAGTTTTTAGATTGTTTAACGTGTCTCAGCTTTTCAAGATATGATTTATTGTGAAATTAAGTGAAATAGGATGCGTTATGTCAATGTTCTAAGTTGAAAAAATTTCCTTAAATAGACGTAAATAATATCTTATATCTATATTCTGCAATATTTAAAAATGTATAAGGATATAAAGAGATTTTTGATATATGTATTCGTAACGTAGAGGTACATTTTGCATGAGCTCTTACGGGTAGTTTTAGGTAATTTCGAAAAATTCGTTAAATCAAGAAATTCGTCGTATTGAGGCTCGTTATATCAAAGTATTGTATTCAATAAAAATCATTCTATTCTATTCTATAACTCCTGGTAATGACGTGGTCGCTACTAAAATGTTTCTTAAATAGGGTTTGTAAGTGTATTATATTGTACAGCGTGTATTATATTGTAAAATTTTACTGTAAAAAATTTCTACAGGGTTTCTTGCTGGTTCTTCCCAGGACGCTGGTATTTTCCTAGCTAATGATAAAAGGAAAAAAAGACTTTCAATATAAAAAGCTTGTAATCTATATTGAATAAAAAATATTCTATTCTGCTCTAATATATTATATTTTAGATGCATAATAGTTTATTTCTCAAAAAATATTTATATTTGTTACGTTCTAGTTGTAATTAAATATTTATAACGTTATGTGGAATCGTACTGTATTTACAACATGTGTCGGCCAGGCTCTCTTCACCTTATCATCTTTAAAAACTCATTTGTGACTGTCGACTGTAAGCGGCTCGTTGACGCTCCGCCGCGCCGGACGGACGTCGAACTTTTTGTCAATAGTTATAGTTATTACCCGCGCTGCGTATCTGGGCTAATCTGGATAAATATCTGTATAAAAATACAGCTCTCCATTATACTTTATCAACGCATACGTTGCTTGAACGACGGACCTAATTCCAACATTTCTAAAATCATTTTTCATCCCGTTTCAGTTCTTTTTTCTTTGATTTTTTATAGAATAAGGTTGACACCTAATGGTAAGTGAAAGCTGTGACCCATAGACATCTTCATATTTCCTCGATCAAGAATCAAAATGCAGAATTGTTGCCACCTCTGAGGACTAAACTGGAATACCTCGTTTCCTGTAAAAAGGGTGTTCGGTCTTAGCAATATATTTGTGGAGAGTATATGATATTTTTTTACAGTACTAGCGATCCGCCACGGCTCCGCGCGGGTGATTTCTGAATCTCGACAACAGCGCCACCTACCGGGTCCAATTGTGAATCTAAACCATTCAGGAACTCACTCAAACACACACATAAAATTTCATCTAAATCCTTCGAGGCGTACAGCAATTGTTTTTTTTTTTTTTATATATAGAGATTAAATGTATATGTAATAGATTATACATATTATAATATATAAATACCAATACCATTTAGAAGTAGCTGGTCCTTTCTGGTTGGTTACGCGATGAGTTTCATTTTCACACGCACACTTTTCTATAGACTTATTTAACGTAATACGTATAGCTAAATCCTCTTTATGGCTCGTACAACCACCACTGCCATTGTGACAATAAACTTTAAAAAAGTGAAACATAACAGAAATAAATAGAAATCCGTCCTGAAGTTTTTGCGTGAATCGTGAACAAATAAGTTTTCTACAAATTTATTAATATGTGTAGATTATATACATATACATCGACACCCCCCTAGTCCTTATTTCAATCAATAAATCTATTATTTAGTCCATAAATGATCCTAATCATTTATTAATTGAATAACTTTATTGCTATAAATATGTTATACTATTTTTATATACTTATGCCTATAAATAAATTGAATAATAAAACGAATCGCTTCGCACCGCCTATATATATACTCTTTTTTTATTTATTATTTCTTTGACTTTTATATCTTATACTTCATTCTTTAATTCGCCATCTGCCAAGAGCGTTATTTACGGCCTTCCCTTCCCACTATGATAGAGTCTTAAGTCATGCAAGAGATTTTTATGACCGTACGACTTACGATGATATGTATTATGTATACGTCGCAAAGCGGACTCCATATGTCCTAAAAATAATTATTAGAAACATGCAAGTTTCATCACAATGTTTTCCTACACCGTCGAGCACGTTGTAAATAGGCACTCAAAAGTGTGTTTAAAATGAAGTTGCTCTGCATAAGCCGGTTTGGTAGCGTACCGTAAAAATTTAAGAAAAGTGATCCATCTGGATCACCACATTCTGAACTAGTATAATCACCATTATAGTCCTCCCCATCGTATTCGATGACGGCGACTCATGTGCTCTTTATACGGCTCGCTATACCGAACTTGGTCTTAAATAACAATCACCATTACAGCCTCTCATAGGACTACCGGTGGACATAGGCCCTAAACAATGCCACAGAGCACGGTTCTGAGCCAATTGTACCTATCGACTTCATAAGTCTCTTATTACAACGAGGATGTACCTACATAAATACTTAATATTTACTAGGTCGACTTTTTTTCTGCCTAAAAGTATTTGTCTAGTTAGGCACAACCCTCTTGCTTGTTTCTGACGTAAGGCAGGAGTGTCTACACTGCTGTTCCAGTCTGGATGATGTACAAAGTCAGTATGTTATACACTGAGAGGTTGTGAGACGTTCCACCTTGTTCCTTGGTGGTGACAAGGTGGAACATACAATGTAACTAAAAGTTCATTTGTCATAGCCATATTATAATAAAAACTCGCTGACTGATTGTAACCGCGATTGCTGATCATTAGGTCCCGGGTTCGAATCCTGGATTAGGGCAACATTTGTGCCTCGGAAAGCACATAAAGCCGCTGGTACCACGCCTGATTTCTCTGATCGTGTCAATTACCTCCCCATCGGACTAACCGAGTGAGAGAATTGAGAGTGCTCCTTCGTTTGCGCATACACTCGGGCAATATAATCTGTGATATAATCCTGTCCTGCACAGAAGGTTGGTCTATGTTGTGGCTGGCCGCCGTGTCTGGAGAACATTATTATTGTTATTACTGTAAAGAGCACAGACGAAAGTAGGTATGTGACCAAATTTGGAAAAATTTATTGACTGCCTGCATGTTATTATATCCATGTACGTGCGTGCGGGCACGTTTGTGTTGGGTTTGAATAATGCGATAATAGTTTCAAGCAACTACAGTAATTATCTTTAGTATCAGCAATAATAATGAGTTAGTCTCGGAGATTTCTATAAGTAACGCTCGCATGACTAGCGGATCGCCATCATTCATCTGCTTATTTCATATTTGAATTAGCGACTCGCCCCAGATTTAGCTTAGCTTGACAAATACGTGCCCCAAGAACCCAATGATCGCCAGCGCGAAGTACGTTTCGAGAAGTGTCTTGCACTGCTCAACAGGCAAACAAACGAAGGAGTTTTAAACCACATTGTTACCTACGACGAAAAATGGATACTGTTTGATAAACGCAAGCACCCAGCAAGTTGGTTGAATCCTGGTTCATGCACCTAAACAGAGCATTACCGCAGAGTTCAGATGTGTACTGTGAAAACTGAGCATAATGACGGAGAAGCTCGCACGTTTGTAACCAGCTTTGGTCAATCGCTCGTCTCTGCTGATCTTGCACGATAATGCTCAACCTCATACTGCACGACAAATGGTTTACAAGTTACAAGAGCTGGGGTTGGAAGCTCTCATTCAACCGGTCAACCTGTAAGCACAAAACACCTCTAATTAGAGAAGTCTAAAGCCTATGAATGTTCAAGATCCTCACCGCTATTATCAGAGATATATCAGATTTGATAGACCACAAATCCTTGCAAAACATCGATTCCTACCAAGGATAATTCGCGACCGCGAGTGTGCTTGACAAGTAAATGTGTCCGTCTTTTTATTTCTTGAGCCAACTAAAACCCTTATCGCTATTTTATATAAACATAGAAGCATGTAGTCCTTCCAGCCAGATAGAAACCACTGACCTCTGGACTACGCAGGCTGTATCTATTCACTGGTTATTTCGCTCATTTGGTGCAACAATGACATACCTGCACTTTTAGAAATTTTACAGGAAATCCAATCAAAGATATCTGTTAAAGGTATGGCACATTGAAGGGACTTATTACTATCGCTTAAAAGTAAGTTCAATATGTGTAGTTTCTATTATAGTCCTAATCTACTTGGTATATTGTAAATGACCTAGATTATGAACTTAAATAAAAGAAGGTACCTCTAAATACGTCACTGTAGCTTCAGAATTCAGTATTAAAAAAACGCATACGCTAGGAAATTTTGCATTTGTAACAAAATAAAACTAAATAATTGAATAAATCAACGTAAATATTTATTTATGAACGTATAATAAAATGAACTAAAAAGAAAACAACCACGTACTTGCCCGCCTTTCAAATCTACTAATTGAATTTATATGAATCCGAACAGACTTTTGTACCTCAAAACTAGTCTTTCTACGATTTTCATGGCAGCCGCGTTTGTCAATTGGTGATACGCCTTTAGATACATGTCTTGTCTTGGCCTCGATTACGGTACTTAATCCTACTATTAGACAGCAAGGAACAATAAGTATTAGGTTTTCTGTTCTTTTCAGCACCTGTTTTCATACGACGTTGTGCCAATTAAAGCACAGTTATTGTCGAATTCAGAAAATCACGCTGTCTGTGAAGAGAGAACAAATCCCAATAAATTTTAAAAATGTCATGTACTTGATCCTCTGAGATATGTTCTGAACATTTATGTTTGCACTTGTTAGAGCAAGGGTCTTAAACTCTTTTCCAGGAATGATCTTGCCCGTCCGAGAAGTATACTCCTGACCTAAATTCTTCGGCACGTTTATTTTTCTTCCAAGCCCATAGATTATTTTACATTTTTTTTGTTTTCTTGTTTGATACTAGATTTTGATCAATGTCAGGAGACTCATTGTTTCGAATACTATTGTTATGGGAAATGTTGTTGTCTTGGTTTGAGATAAGAGGCTGATCCTGCGACAAAATTGCAATACTTTGTGTAGAAGTGTTTATTATAAAAGCTTTGATTATATAGACAGGTACATAATCAAAGTATAAAAGCAATCGGCATCAGCAATGTATTGAAGGTAATTAAATTCGACTTAGTTATTTCTTTGTAACTTAGACATTTGTCCAAAGCGCAACCCGAACAATGGGTTTCTTGACGTAACGTTAGTAACGCTTTGTTTTTTAAATAAAAATTCGTCGACTCTATTGTTGTAGTTATGCCAATGTACTTCAAGAACAATAATTGGGAAATACAGACCGCATTTCTCAATTGTTACAAAATACAACTGTAATTATGAAATGTGATTTCTGTTTAAAAATATCCTTCGCGCTTGAAACAACATAGACGGCGGCTGTTTATAAGAGTTTCTTCTTTTTTTATGGACATGGGTCTCACACAGCAAAATTACTTGCGTTAACTCAGTAACTCAGGCGCAGTTTATTTACTACGCAAGCTCATTCCGTTAACTCAAGATTGCGTTCATAGCACATACAGCGCAAAGCTAGTAAGTAAAATTAAATGTAGAAAAGAAAGACTGCCTATTACTATCATCCCTTTTATATTTCACATAGGTACAGTTTATAAAAAAAAGATTCGCGAGCAACTTAACAACTTAAAACCTTCCGAATTTCCCGGCCAATAATATATATAGCTAATACGTTGTGAAGAAGTGAGATAACATCCGGCGCATGGAACTGAGTTGGCGTGACGCAGCGCAGTGTTACACACCCGCCTATTTTTTGCCAGCTCGTAAAAGTCAAAGTCTCGATATGGGTGCCGTGTTAGTAATAATTGCCATAAGCGTTTAGCTGACGGTCTAGCGATCGCGTAGATCCATCACTGAACTTGGTCCCTGGGAGGCGTTGCGTCGCGTCTATGGTAAATGCCAAATAAACAATATCAATGAGATAAACTCGGGCTCGGCGCAAACAAATTTTAAATATGTCAGATTTTAACATTTTCCACTTACCTCAAAAATCGTATATTTGCAGGACCTGGGGCTATGTTTTTATTTTATGTTTTACGATATTTTCCTTAATAGAAGAGAAGGGCAAACGAGCATACGGCTCACCTGATAGTAAGTAATTACCGCCGCCCATGAACAACTGGGAACATCAGAGAAGTTGCAGATGCGTTGCCAGCTTTTTAAAAAGAATAGGCTCTTTTCTTGAAGGTCCATGAGTCGTATCGATTTGTAGGTCATGTAGTAAAATCACTCGTTCTTGTTACAAGTTGTTTGAGTAAATTAAAAAGGACACAAAAAAATGTAGTTATTAGTAAATAAAGTAAAATAGCACTCAAACTTTTTTAATTGTTTAATAATGTTCTGCAATTACTAACAAAATGTCATCTAGAAAAGCAGCCAGAGGCTGTACATCGTCTGGTCTATTCCTCCCATAACCCAAGTACCACATCACAGAAGTAAAACTAAAATCAAAAAGTCTGAAATATTTATTTACTAATTCGAAAAATATTTTAATAAGACCAAATAAAGTATTTTGGTCGCTTTTTTTTTGTATAAATATAGTAGTTGGCCAAAAATATAAAAAAATTATGTTTTGGTGCTTTGAGGCTTCATTAATAGTTGTACGCCATATGCGTATTTTTTAGAATAAAAGTATGCGGGCTATTTATATAGTAGAATACTATAAAATACAGTATTGTTCGTATAGTGGCGGCGTGGGAATCCCATAGGTACGTAAGACGACACCTACTGGATGATATTGGATAGCGGGTATCGCCTCTTCACAACAGAAGGGAATAAACCAGGAGATGGGTAGCAGCGACTACCTAATAACAACTAAAAATAAGAAATAAATCACCTGCAGCACGGAGCCTTGCCGTGATGTCCATTGGGGGACGTTTGTGCTGAGCAGTGAACTTTTAAAAAGCAGGAACGGGTTCAAACTCGTCGTGGCCGCGGAGCTTAGTAACCGTGGTTTGATCACCCGCGGTTAATTAAGAGGAATCCACTTGACTTGCCTGAGGTGAAGGGCCCGCTCGAGGTGGCCACTCCGATTGGACTTGACGAGCCTATATCAGATGTACGCTGGTAGGCTGCAGCAGGAGCGGCGTAGGAGTAGTAAGGCTGTAGAGGAAGAGGAATGATGGTATTGCTGGGTGCCGTTCTTCCTACCCTCCGCAGCTGAATCTTGGTTAGCGGCGGCTTCATAGACCAGATTCGCTGCTGGGGTCCGAAAGGCCAGTGCTTCTGAAAGCTCGTTTTGCCTAGCCCCATAGCCTTCACGCATATGACACGGGGACGTCCATTGCGCAGGTGTAGTTGGAGGCTACGGAGACAGGCGCGCCATGTGTCCTGGTCCGGGCGCGGATGTATGTGAAAGCGTTCCCGTCGCCCTGACAATATCCGACGAAGTTGGAACACCATGGGGTTTTAGACGGCGCGAGTCCGTGGACGTTATGTGTAGGCATTTTCTCATGTAATAAAAGCAGCATCGGCAGTATACTACACTAGGATGGGCAACCATACTGCGTATTACTGTTCAGAGTAGTATTGATTTTAATTCGTTGTATATCGATGGGTCCTATGTATAAGGGCCAAAGTGTAAAACCGTAACTCTTCAGTAGAGGCTCTCAAAGTTTCATTTTGATATATTTTTTACACGCTGCAACTAAAGTTTTTGAAACTTTGCATATTTACTATAACACCTATGTCTGTTATTTGGGTTTAATTGATTTCTTATATATATTATAGTTTTTAAATTACTGCATATATGCCCATATAACGTTAATTTTTTACATTTTTTTCTACCGGTAAATAACAGTAAAAAGGTCAAATTGTCACTTTGGAC
>DWHP01000747.1:0-18162 GCA_018247895.1 Parnassius honrathi
AAATAGGAGGGTAAACCATTTCATAGGTCTTATCGTTCGCTGCTATCACTCGTAAATCTTTTAAGAAAAAACCTCGATTTCTAAATAACTCTTAATTTTCTATTATGACTAAATATTTAATCAACTTGTGGATATTTAACAAGGTAAATCATTAAGTCGTAACATGTATTCCCAACGTTCGCCATTACAATTATTATGTTATTATGACGAATCATTGCAAATATGTCGAAATACGAAGTGCGAAAGCTCTTTTCCTTGATTTTGTATTTATAATATAGCTTTAGCAGACAACAACAGGGTTCGTTTGATTGTGGAAAACGTGAGTAAGGGAGATTTATGATCATCAGTAAACTAGTGATGGGCTAAGATGATAATGTGTTGATGATAATAATCAAATTAGTCTGATGAACATTTACTTAAGATTTTAAGATATTTAACATTTCACAAATTATCTAAAAATTCCAAAACATTTTTGTTTTTCAAAAATTATATTAATCTATTAATTTGTAATCCAAATACGGAAAAGGAGTAGAACGGATTTATGAATAAAATAACTAAGATTTATTTTATAGGTATATTTCTTATTTAAAATGGTATACTTATAAAAGGAATGTCAAACATTATAAGAAGCGTCAGTAAGTCCGTGAGGGTTGTATTGACATGACATCTAGACTCGTCGTGCTTTTAATATCCCGGGACTAGTGATAGCTAGTCTTATCTAGACGATAATGTTATTTTATAACTGAATCTCTTTTTGTTTTCAAATAACTAACAACAAAAAAATAATTATGGAATAAATCCGAAATAATAATGATTCGTTACATGTTACACGTTTAATAATTGGCGCCTATTGCAAAACTATGTCGTACAGACAGTACAATCTTAAATACAAATAACACACGTCCGTGAAGTAAGTAAAGTTACAGCCTATATACGTCCCACTGCTGGGCACAGGCCTGCTCCCACTTCTGAGAGGATTTTAGGGCAAGGAAATGTTCGCCGTGCTGCCCCAATACTTTTGGCGAACTTAACACGTCTTCGAAATATTTTTTTTTTTATTACCTGACATGCAGGTTTCCTCGTAATGTTTTCCTTCGCCGCCGAGCACATGGCCATAATATAGATATATTTGAAAAATTTACTTTCCACTGCTAACTTACGAGTACTTATAGAATAAATTATGCTACGCCGCTCCTAAAACACTATTTACAATATGTATTTCCGAAATATTTTTAATTTTAGAAAGTTATAGTTACAATCCGCCAGTAAACCACTATATAAACTAACTGCCACTAATTTTGATACTGCCGACTTGGTGATCGACCGCATACTACATTTAAATGTAATTGGGTAAGTTACCGATCGCCGGCTTCATCGGCTTTGAAAATATCCTTTTTTTTGTTTTGTTTTTATAAATAAATATAGTTTAAAAGTAGCAATAGATTACGTGGGCAAATAAAAACATGTGCATTAATAAATTAACACAAAGGTGGTAAATGCATCACGAAACTCACTCCCTAAATGTTTTGCATTACTATAATTATTTTTTTAATAATAACCGTAAACATTAATGCGATCAAACTGTTATTATATTACGTAAACTTTTATATTTTAAGAAATTTATTAGAAGTTGCTAAAATGTAAACTTAGAGATTTTAAAAGAGATTGTAACATTTAGTGTTACTTAAATTAAAATTAACGAGAATGATAAAATATGTAATTTAACCTGTGTGGGACAGGGTCTAATGGGACGGACTGGTTTTGTGCGGTTCTTGTGTAAATTTGGGTCAAGGATTGAATTCTTTTAGAGAGGTCCGACGTTGCATTATTCCAGGTCGCCCCACGCGGAACAAGCTTGTCCCCAAGGTGCCCTTTGAACCTTTTTTACTTTCAAAACAACTCGCTTGTAGCTCGTTTTAAAAGATATTAGATAATGAAACGAGATACTGTTAGTGGTTATTCTATTTTTTATTATTAATATTAAAAAATACAAAGATAAATCTATTTTTAACTTTAACAGAAATAAAATATCAAAACGTACTAGCGAGGTTTCAATTAAATTTCGTTTCTTCTTAACCAAAAACTGGCTGGCAAAACTGTATAAACTTTTTTGTCTAAACGTTTAATAAAATGAAAAATAAATCCCGTCAAAAACTTCGTAATAAAAATCAAAAAAGAAAAATCTGTTTTTCGGTAACTATAACCTCGTAAACGTAGTGATTATAATATTATGCTCTTTGTAAGCTGTTAATTCCTGATAGATAAAGTTCACCGTCATAGTAGACTATAATGGGCCGTAATGATGATAAACGATTGCATATGATGACGTTCATTCTTAATAACCCTTTTTATATGAATTTTTAAGAATCCTAACAAAATACTTCTGTTATATTCTTGTTTGTAAATTTCAAAAAATTAAAAGTAAACATTTTCTCGATCAATCATATTTTTTTAAGTAGCTAGGTAACTGAGACGTTGCACGAGCACGCATTGGAGGCGCCGTGGCCTTGGTTACGTAAGCGTCGCGCCTTGAAGGTCTTCTGAGCTCGTCCTTAGCCCTCCTCTCCCTTAACACCTCATCTCCCCCACCCCACCGCTGGGATAAAGCCTGGTCGCTGTGCTCTTCGGTAATGAGAATATTTCAATCAGCGGTCGCTTATAAACGTGTTTAAATGCATAATTTATTGGAAAATTTTTCTTCATTACATTTAATTAAGTCAACAGTAAAAAGTTTATTTTAAACATCGGAATTATTTTACATTATTCTTTAATAATGTTTCTCATTACTTAAACAAATTTAAGAAAAGATACACAAAACTCATTGATCACGGGCTGTGATGATCCTAGTGAGGCTACTTAAAACGCCTTAATACGCGTCATAATCTGCAAAATTTCAGATTAAATTGACGGATAAAAGTGGTTTTATACATTCACACTTTAGATTAATTCCAATATAAGACGTGTAAAAACGTTTTTATTTTATAGTAATAACAAATCTGTTTCAAAATGTACGTTCCTCATAATTAAATTGATAAAAGTTTGTTCAGCTTTAATGATTTTTCTTAACTTATTCTATCTTTCCACTTTGTTGTATTTTAAATTTATTATTCGTTGTTTTTTTTTCAATATTTTCACTTCTGACTTTCTTTGAAAAACCACGTGGTGACCAATTATTAATTATTTAATATACAAGTACATTGAGATAACATATTGCTAGAACACAGTTAATTAATAATAATCATTTTGTTCTCTAGTTTCGGGTAAGTTGCATAATATTATGACAATAAAATTGAGAAGGTCAGAATACAAATTAGAACGAAAACATAATATATGTATCTAAACTTATAAAACATTAGTTGCAGAAATATTAGAAATTTTGTCTTGTGAAAAATCATACCTTTTTGCAATATTACCTATATGTGGTATGTACCTATGTATAATATACTCAAAGAAAAGATTTTCAAATATTTACGAGTATTAGATATATTAGAACCAGGAAATCACAACCTGACAACTCGCGCTAGATACAAAATAGATATGAGCGATAATGCATTGATACCAAAGAGATTTAATGGTTTATATATTTGAATGTATTTGATTGATACCATAATCTTTCGCGGAAAATTTACCGTAAAGCAATCTTTAAAAATTATTACAACCAATAAATATGTTTAGAATTATATTTACTAAACTATGAACGATAGCAACAACTAAACAGAGCAAATAAGAAAAGTCAGAAATGTTTTTTTTTCTCAATTTATTATAGGTTGTTTATTTTATTATTCAACAACTCTTTTTTTTTTTTTATTAGTTCGTTTAAGCCCTACGCCAGATATGGAACTATCAGTACCCATTGCTGGAAGTATTTACCTTAACTTAATATTCATTTTTTACAAATCTGCATTGCCAAACGAATTTACAGCCCAGCTGATGGTAGGTTGTCACAGCAGCCCATGCACGTAATCTTTTTTTCACAATTAGTCTTCCCGACAGCGGGTGGACGCTGTGGCTCATAGACACCGACACCTATCCTCGATTAAGTATGAATGAGCGTTGTCACCCCTAAGACGGACTAACATGGGATACTTCCGGTTCTTGTCATAACACAGTATACAACTGCAGTGAGTTCTACCACCTACAATAAATAATACTTATAAATCATCATATTTATTGATATATTATACTTAAAGACTATAATACTACTTATTAAAAATCTCGTGTGAATTAAACCATTAAACAACACGCAAAATACTAGCTTATACGTGGATTCGCGGAAAATAGACCGTCGTGAACGAAACTAAACTGTTAGAGTATACGTGGTAAAGCCACGTTGCAGCAAATAATTTTGCTGCAGTAATATTATGGTGGCAGCAATATTATGGTTGCAGCACTAATGCGTCGGCTCAACCGGGAAAGGACCATGCTCTCATAGACTACAGCGTAAAATAATTCGTGCGATGAGTGTAGAGAACTAGTTTCGTTTTGATAGAAGTGAGACATTCTGTCTTAGTTCTCATAGGTGACAACGCATCTGCATTTTGATTCTTAATCGAGAATAGATGTAGATGTCAATAGGTCGTAGTATTCGTTTACTATCAGGTGGACTGTTTGTCACGTTTATTCCAAACATATTTTTTTTAATTTTATCAAGTTTAGTCTGCGCCTTTAACATCAGACTGTCACTTTACTTTTAAATAGACAACATAGCTATAAAATATATAAAAAAATAACTGTATATTTGTTTTACACTTAACTCTGTTAGCGATCTCTGAGGATGAACTTTAGACGTTTCATCCGAAATAATGAGGACCATTCATTAAACAGTTTTTCTTTTTTGCAAAGTTGTATTCGTAAGTAAAAAATATAACGATCTTATAACAATACGAACTTCAGGTTATGGAATAAAAATAAAAAAGACAAAATATGTATCATAATTTATGTTTCGGTTGTATTTTATTCTGCTAAATTAAGCGTTACATAAATGATTGTTAGTGTGGAAACTCATCGCGTTTAATGAAAAACGCACCCTTTTGTAATAATTATAGCATCGTGAGTAGTGCCCATTCCACACTTTCACTGCCAGTAATGTTAGTATTGTAAGTGTAGCTGCTGATCATGTTTTGGATTAGAATCCCGGGTCGGGCGAAAATGTTATCTGGTTTTGCAGTCAAGAAATTCTCAGTCAGGAGTCAAGAAGTTAGCGTTATTTCATTCGTACTTAAGAAAGCACGTAAAGCCACTGATCCTGCGCTAGATCTCTCTTCAGTCATATTGGAATGCCGCCACATCACAGTGGGACTAAGGGAGTGATAGTGAAAGTGCATATACATATGTTTGCGGACACACTCGTGCACTACAACCCTGTCCTGCGAAGATGGCTGGTCTCTATTAAGACTGACCGGCCGCGGTGACCGAAATTCGGTCTGGAGGACATTACCGTCCATTCGAAATGTAAGTCGAATGTGTCATTTACGCCACAACTCCCGCCGAACACTCTTAACTCAGGTTTTAGACTGAAAGGGATTATACCATTTTATTTCTTTAAGTGGCAACCTCACCCCATGCGGTACACTCCACCGATTGGAGAAAGTCGGCATGGAGGTGGTGATGAATTCCATGCAACCGACATAGTATGCAGCATACTATTCAATAGTACTTTAAAATTCTAAGTACAGATAATTTATCACCGCTTATTTCATTTCATACATGGCACGGTAACATTTCATTATTTTGCCTACATTTTTCTAATCACGTTCTTATCTTTGCGGTAGGCCGACTAGATATAAGGTTATCTACAATGCAAAGACAACACATGTACCGACATAACAAATTCGATGTACAATATAAAAAAATTAAGAAAGGAACGTGATAGATTCTAAAAGCGATTTAGCTGCGCAGTACGAAACGGAACTTTGTACTTCTTTTAAGCTCATTATGAGATTCGGCATTGTCGAAGTTCATACAGAAAAGCAGTGCAGAATGCTAAAATGTATTTATAATAAGTGTTACAAACACGTTAAATCAAATTAAATCAATCATAATTGTTTACGTTCACACCGCCACTATCAAACACATAATTATTGCTTGGACAAATTGTCGTTTATTGACGTTCATAGTGCCAATGTATCAAAGTAAGTACAAGCGTATTGTGTGTGTTATTACTCTCAGGCCGATGGTAAATACTTCATATTGTGTGGTCAAACAGTCGTACAGAGTATAAATTGTCACCAAAGGGTTTTAAAATGTTGCCAACAAATAATTAGTGACAGATTGACCGAATAAGATGTGAATTTTGTGTAAAGTTTTACAATAGTGTGTGTAGTATTTCCAGGAAAAAAGCGTTTTATTTAATATTTTGTATATGAGATATGCAATTGGGAATGAAATAAGGCTTGCTTAATATGAGATCCTAAAAATGTAAGGAATTACAATCGAATTTCGATCACTAGGCGACCACTGGCTTAATTTAAGTCGTATAATTCGATTAACGGCAGTGTGTACTATAGCACACTGTGGTATATTCCCACTGTTTATACCCTGAATTTATGTTGTGTATTAATGTTTTTATTATTATAATAAACTCCTTTATTTATTTATCGAATTCCAAATTCAAACGCCATCTGCAGATTACCTGATATTCGAATGCATAATTTGAATCGTTTTTATAACTTAGGTTTTAAAATTAAGGACTTTAGAAAAATCTTTAGAGAAAGCCGAAATTCAGGCAGTTGCAGATTAGAAAATTCTACACTATCATTATCACTACCCCATCACGAGTTCATGATAAACAAAGGCCTCTCATAGAGATGGCTATAAATAACGGTCCTACAGAAAAATTACTTAGAGAAATTCCTAACCCCCTTCATCGCTCGCTAAGTTACCTTGTGCTTCCTCATATGACCAGTAGCAAAGGACGACGTTTCGGTATCGTAATCGTAAAAGTCATCGTCTGGACAAGAAAATTTGTCGCAATTTTCGAACGCCGAGTTGTTTTCGTAGGTAATCGGATATTTTGTCCTCGTTACACATCCATAACAACTCCTATAGATTGCTGCATTATTGGGGGAATTTCGCCATAGTTGCCACGCTGGGCAAGCGGGTTGGCAACCGTAGTTTTTTTTATTATTTTATTATTACTCTCACGACAGCCACGGGACGATATGGGGTAGTGGATATTCGTATACCGCCACACATCGAGTATGTGTAAACAAATTCGAGCGCGGTATTCGGAACAATTTACTGTATAGGTGCGTAACCGTGTAACATGGACGTTAGATATGTTGGCTATAAAACACGAATAAGATCAATGAGCAAAGTGCAGTTCTACAGGAATTCTGCCATAATCATTATCTGAATGTGAGTTTTGAATGTGAGTGGCGTAATCGCCATCGATGTTACCGTATACATTCCCGTTCCAGTACCTTGTAAACGTCTTCCAATGCAGCGGTAATTGATTTCGGGATATAATCTCACTTCGTCTTACGCATCTTTACAATTAGATAGGTTACGTGCTCTGACTCTGTAGGTAGCTACTGGGGTATATATACATCGCAGTCTTACTACATTTATAACTACCAAAATAATTTCAGTCGAGGAAAAATGTTAAAACGTGGTAGAGCCACGTTACATTACAAAGTATTATGGTTGCACTGCAGCTTGAATATGTCGCTTCGCCCAGGGAAGGACCACGCTCTCACAGAATACCAGCGTAAATGTTTCGTATGGTGAGTGTATAGAACCGCAAACTCCTTTTGCGTGAAGAAACATTTCGTCTTAATACTTAGGGTGACAACAATTATTCATTTAGATTTTTAATCAATATAGACGACATAGGTGTCGATCGGTCGCAGTTTTAAAAATGGACCGCGCCAACTTCTATAAAAAATTCAATACATTGACTTTATCACAGAAAATACGTAGTTGATAATATCTACTCAAATACTTAATTATAATTGAAACTTATACCCAAAACGATTCATTCATAAAATAGGTAGGTACCTAGGTAGCTATATACATATAACAAAACAAGGTAATCATTTATTTAAACTAGCACCAACGTCAGTATGGCAGTGCTTCCTTTGGCAGTTGTGATGCGGCACTAGGATACACTTATAGGGCAATAGGAAAGAATAACCATTATAAATGTAGTGCCTATACCTTCGACCTTCGAAGCACGAATACTTGCGACAAATGTCGTGCCTAACTAATAACTACCATTACGACGCAGACACCACGAAAAGAAATCGATTGGCGACATCCAATAATATAATAAAATGCGAAATTATTCATTTTAAATTGTCACTCAGTTCCTAATCGCGTCATTAAAACCGGTATTTAAAAGGAAAAAATTGTTCGTTTACTTTTTCAATCGGCGTATCTAATAGAAGAGTTCGCTCTACTTTTCTCATAACACAACTGTATAATAAACGAAAACCATCAGCCTTGACCTTCACACTAACCCTGAAAATATCATAGTTTGGACTAGGAACTGTTTAAAATGTTATTTAAGTATGCAAGAGGCGAAGCGAAGAAAATAAACCGTCGAGAAAAATAGCCGACTAAAAATAATGCCTTGTGATACACGAAGACGTAAACTTATGGCATTTATAGTTTAAACACAATTGAAAACCTAACCTGTAAAAAGGCAATTTTTAGTAGTGAAAGTCCTCAACTTCGAATTAATTATAATTAAACTGCCAACGCCAAGTGAACCGAACATAGAAATTCGCACAAGAGTCGACTTCGAGCGACGTTAGTAGGTGCTAATAGGTGACCGCGAGCCGCTTTGACAGTTTCTATGCAAATGTTAATGCGTCGCGAGACCAGTTTTCGCCTAACAGAGCGGTTCCGGGCCTACTCTTGCTGACGGTCTATTCACGCCCATAGTTATTACCGAACTTATGCTGCTAAACTGGATTTCTCGTTGGAATCATTAAAAGATTGCTTTACATTACAACAAGATAGGCCTATACAGATGTCGTTGAAATTCAGGAACTCATTAAATGAATGGTAAAATATAATACGTTCCACGCAAAATGATATTGCATATTAATCTAAAAAATTATAGTAAAAACTTAAAAAAAACCGGTTAGACAGAGAACGGTTAAAAAAAGTTTAGTGATGCAATATAAGTGTGCAAAAAATAGAAGATACGGTTGTCTCATTATCAAGTTCAATAGCCCCAGCGCGGCAGCACGTGTATGCAAAACCTGGGAGGAGTTTGAAGCCTGTGCAAAAATATCCTCTCAACAAACGCTATTAAGGCGCAGTATGCTATACACCCTACTACGGTTAAAAATTTATCGCATACAGCAGGGTGTCAACACAAATATATCGATGACTTCGTCCCATATTTTTTTAAAGTCACCTATAGTTTTTTTAATGGTCTAATGGACTCACAGATGAGGCCAGGCTCTCTTCCGCTTAAATTCAATGTGACCAATCATCTAGAAGCGACGAAGATATATACAAATCGACATTTTCCTAAGCGAAGCGGGAAAAGAAAACAACAATACTTTCCTCGATTCCATGAATATCCAGTAATTGCACAGTCCTTGGATTCGTTAGTAAAAAACCATAAGTGCTCTGCGAGCCGTGCACTATATCATAGTTTGTATCACTTAGTGTTTGTACACTGCGTACCACTCTCGTTACACTAGGACAGTGCTTCGGGCGATGTCCGTGCTCACTTCCGCATATTGCAGCGCGCGTTCGCGCCGCTACGTGCACAGTACCTACGGCCGCGTCGCTCTTAGCCGCCGGGAGCCTCGCTCGCAAATGCGACCGCCGAAAACTCCTCACGCCGTCCGAATGCAGAAAATTTGGACGCGCCGAGTGGGGGACGCTCTACGACTATCCGAAACTTGTGCGCGTACGTGCAGCGCTTCGCTATGAAAAAATCCAAGGTTAACGCGCGCTGCCAAAAAAAGACGCACGCAAAATGAAAAAAAGACGGCTAGATCGGCGCCCCTCGACGGCGTTGCAGCCGCTCTGCACACACCGCCTATGTGGGTACTGGCCCTGCTATATACTACGTCATAGTGTTATTCAAATATATTATACATTACATATATCCAAGACAACAGAATACATTATGGACTATATTCTTTTATTTTTGTATTTAAACTATTTCTCACTTTTACGAAAAACGTAAAGTTCTTTTTTTATTACAAAAAACAAAGATCGCAAAAGACACTTTCACGATAATGATTTAAACGCCCCTGTCAAGGACTGATCTACGAAATTGCTTAAATCAACTCGGCACCAAAAGGTTATCTCCATGACGAGTCCATTTTCCATGATTGAAAACATAAGTTCCTAAAGAATATTATTATACGGCCCATCATTTCTGAAATTGTAGAGGTTCAATTTCGAATATAAAGATTGTAATATAAAGTTTACCGAACGTTATATTCATACGCAATTTTCGATTTTAATCCTATGACGATAAGAGGGAGTTTTTACATGCACATATACATAGAAACATATTTTATCAAACAAACAGAAAAGCTCCACTGTTTTACATTTATACAGTGACACAAAACTGCCAAATACATAATAATATTTTTAAGCCATAACAAATACAGCAAAATATAAGCACTGATAAAAGAATTGATACGAGATAATTCACAGAATCTAACGAATGGTTGTAGTTCCGTAGAAGAAAAATTATTGCGAACGTGTAAACAGACCAGCACCTTCACACAAAACCGACGCGAGAAAATCATCCGTTGACTTCAAAACGACTATAGTTTTCGTTTTCTAATTACAAACTGAATAGGGCTATTCCAATAGCTACAGTTTAAGAACAAATTACGTAATGAAGGGGATTATTATGAGATAGCTCGAATGTTTATTATAATCTTAAGAAGAAAACATTCAATTGTAGAAATAATCAATGTTAAATTTTATAGTTCCTTATAGGCTAAGTGGAACATATGAAGAGAATTTAATTGAAAAAAATATAAATAAGGGAAACAACTTTACTTTCAAATATTAGAGCTTAGTAGAGCCATGCTGCAGTTATAGTAGTACTCGTAGTATAGTTGTAGCACGAATGGGTCAGCTCGACCGGGAATGGATCATGCTCCCACAGAATACCAGCGTAAAATAGTACTTAATGCTGCTGTGTTTCGTACGGTGAGTGTAGAGAACCGGAGACCCTTTTTATTGGAAACGATGCATTCTATCTTAGTCCTTACGGATGACAACGCATTCTGCATTATGATTCGTAATCGAGGATAGTTGTCATCAGGTGGACTGTGTGCTCGTTTGTCACTCTCTGTATGAAATTTTTAAAACTTTGTACTAAAACAAATTTAATATACCACCTTTGTTTATATTTTAATATTACTACATTGTTATACAATTTTGAGCTATATTTAAACTTGCAAGTGTCTAGCTCATTAGGAAGTGCTCGAAATTAGAGTTGCATGATTGACAGGCAGACAAAGAAGAAAGTAGCTTAATAAAAACGTAATAAAAAGGTCGGTTAATTCTTGTAATGCATTGCATTATCTGCCTTTTTAAGTCCATTGCTGGCTGGATATAGCTTATTGGTTTCTTGTTTCCTTCTTCGGCCAGTAAAAGTCTATAGCTGAATGTCACGTTTTGCAGGCAGATTGACGGTCGCAGTACCAAACGTCTAGCAACTGTGACGTCACTACAATATGTAGGAGATATTTTTGCTTCCGATAATTCTATTTTTACTTTTTCGTTTTGCATAAAATATATAATACATAAATTTTTTACGATTTTATTTAGATATACATTCTGTTTTATTTAGATATATTGGCTTTATACGCATGGGAAACTTAAATAAAATATTAACGATCCGTTCAAGCGAAACAAGCTAGCTAGTTGCAACGAAATGATCTCGGTTGTTAGTGTTCAATCAGCGGTGCAGCACAATTGAACATCTATAAGTAGCCTTGAATTGCCAAATATTAGTTCCTTAAACAAACACTGGCACATTAGATGTGCAGAGCTTAAAAAGAACAATAACAAAATTCAATAGAGACTCTGTTACCTTATCAACGTTGGCAAGGCCACTTGAATTATGATAACGTGTCAGAATTAGAATACAGAGTGTTCGAAAATGTTCTATTAATATTTAAGGTCAACTAGCTTGCCAGGCAGACGTTGTTCTACCCTTTTCGCCGACCCTTTGCCATGTCCTATTAAAAATCCTTAAATTCGCAAAAAAACTGTGGGTCACTCATGGGCAAACAAACTATCCTATCTCTCAAGTTGGACCAAACTGTACACGGTGTGCAAATTTGATTAAAATCGATTAAGTAGTTTAGGAGTCCATCGCGGACAAACAACGTGACACGTAATTTATATATAAAGATTAATTGGTGCGAAAAAGGTGGTAGAATTTATGGTTTATTCTATAGAATAAGTAAGCATCTATTATATCATGTTATATATCATTTGGGCTTATTTTTATTTATATGTACTTTCATAAATTTTTTTGTACGCCCCCCTCTATTTCAATTATTGCTTGCATCAGTTATCTACGTAAATGTTGTCTGGAAGAGATCACTTTCAGGGTGATAAGACCGCTGTACATATTACACTTTAGGTTTAACTTTACTAGTTGTTCTGTATTTCCGTGTACTATCAAGAATAAATAAATAAATAAGTAGTTGATCAGGTTTCATTACACTCTGGTATGTCAGTTTTAAAGTCCGAAAACTAGAAACAATTTTTTTGGTATTTTAGGCACATAGACTTTGCATAAGATTGCCTACATATTAGTCAAATAGTGAATCGAAGTCTAGTGTTTCTCTGTACTTCTGAAAATATACAAACATAAATCTTAGAAAGTGTTTAAGGCCTTTTATATTTGCATGTTGTCGTTATTTGTTATAGCCTATAGTTCGTTACACACAGACCTCCTCTCCTGACACAGATTCCTGAGAAGGGGTGACCGATCAGTAATAAGTCCGCCGCGCTGCTCCAGTCCGTGCACGCGAACTTCGTTTGTCCTGAAAATATTTTATTCCGCAAACGTGCAGTTTTCCTCACGATGTCAAACTTCGCCGCCTAGCACGTAGTAAAACAACACTAAAATTTCAATTAATGATATCTTTCGTGCTGGTGTTCTCCAACCTGGGCAAGTCGCGGATGAAAGTTACGGTGAAGCGGTTGGCGCTTAACTCTTTCGCTGTCCTACGAATATTTCATTTGATTAACCGCCGTGTCTTTTTCGCGGGAAACTATTACGTTACTACGACCGTAACGTACACATACAATTTTTTATAAATTTAATCATATTTCTCCTGAATTGAAATAAATTTCAAATGGTGCACACAAAAAAAACGACAAAGTTCTAGCCAGACTTTTATTGTTTATTTATTTAACATTATGCAAAACTTTGTAGTTTCAAATATCTCTCCAAAATAAATATCTACTGCTCTTTGGCTGTTACTGTGTCGAGACAATCAATATGTCTAAATTATCAATTCGATCACAAGTTAATTAATGTTAGCATGTATAAGTTTTTTTTAATATAGAATAAGAGTTACAAACGAGAACACACCTGTTGAAAAACATCTACATTTATATACTCAATTAAGTATCAAAATTTACATCTAAACTTCGTTAAAGAATTTAGATATCCCTATTTACTTGGGCAATTTTTCATGCATTATAAAGGCGTATATTATTACGTTTTTACTTTTTAAGATACTAATGTATGTATGATTAAAAAAACGATTTACAGTAACTAAAAGCTTTTTATTATTGGGGAAGTGTTTACTTGCAGATTATGATTATGATGCTAGTGCCCCTGTACTAATGACCCAGCGATCAAAGCACGTAGTCAATGCACAAGCACACTGCGCAAAGCATTCGGTCGTCGCTACTAGTTTTCAAACGAAACTATTGTCATTTCCTAGTTCGGTAACATAGCCAACCGAAACTTTCCTCGAAAACGAAGTCAAGTCATCAATCTCTGTAAGCTGGTACGAGTGAAATCGCCTCGTTCTAACACTATAAAATTTTGGGTCATAGGATGTTATTTAAAAACAATCGTAGTCTCAAACTCCACAATGTCAAAATTGTATATCATAGTAGGACCAAACCTAGACAATACTATGTCACACAAGTTTAGACATTGTGAAGTTTTAGCGTAAACTCAAGAGTGACTTTGAATTCTGATCATAGATTAAAATCTTTAGTGATATCAATAACATCAAAATTGTTGTTTGCTTAAAAAAATATTTCAGAACAAAGTCGGGTCAAATCGGGTCAAAGATGGGTCGGTAGCGCAGAGGTCAAGCGTTTCACAGCGGTACTGGAGACCACAGGTTCGAATCCCACACAGATTAATTATTTGTATAGCTTACAAATAATTGTTCCCTACCGCGTTTTTATCAACCGTATGCAGTTTACTTTACATACACCTTACCTTCCGATACAAGAAAATTAATATTAAAATAGTGTTTATAAGCGAGTATACTAACACATTAATAATTAAACAGTAACTGTCATTATTATACACATAAGAAACTAATCTACATCTAATGGATTAATTTTGCTAATTTAATCTTACGTTTTTTTATTATATTTGAGTGACGAAATAGCTAACATTCCAAGTTAGTAAGGTACTACTGCAGGTAATCCTTCGATCAACTTCGAACACTGAAGGTAAAAGTGCGATTTATTAAAAAGCTTGCAATCTCTAATATACTATAAAAATCCATTGCTGTCCATTATACTCGCTTAAACTCAAAAACTGTTCGAGCGGCTTGATGAATTTTTTATGTGTGTTTGATGGTCCCAATGGTTTAGATACACATTTGGACATGGTAGGTGACGCTGTTGTCGAGATCCAGGAATCACCATTTAGAAGACGGAGCGGATTCACTAAATGCTACATTTTGTAGGTATGCATGCACTGAAACTACATAATTAACCTAACTATATGTATTCACCTTTGGAGACCGTATCAGAATACTTCACAGCTTGTTATTATACCGACTCTACAAATTGGAAAACCAGAACCTCTACAAATCGGAAAACAGCAACGAGGGAATTGCTACTTAAAAATAGGTTCTATAGGTAACGGAAAAGCGCCACACATAAAGTAAGTAGGTATATTCGCCATTATTGTTTTTATTGCTCCATCAGCCCGTAAAAGGTCATTGCTGATGGACTTCTCCCATTGAAGAGACAATTTTTCATAACCACCACGCTTGGGAAGCATACCTTTCTCGCATCTTTGACACCACCATTGGTCTGGATATTTAAAGTTTGGCGTAAATGAGAGGGTGAAATTAGGTTATGAGATCTTTCTAAAACTTTCCTTAGTTGCTTCTAATAGCAACCACTGGACGAAGTGTGGTGCTGATAATGAGCTGCTATAAACTGGTCGTTGCAAGGTCACCTCGGTTTTAATTTACATAAACCAACTGGATCTTGATAGTTAAGAGGACCAACCACTTTTAACTATTCTTTCATATTACACATCCTAACTTTGCCGGTCGAATAAGTGCGGAAACCTGATTATTGACCACTTCACGAATATATTCATTAAATTTAAATTTTAAATATATTATAATGATTTCAAACATTTTTCGTGTGAATTTTTATTTTAATGCTAATTTCAAGCACGTATGTCAACTGGATTTTTGCGATGCCTACATTAAATTATTTAAGGATATATAAATTTACATTTTAAAACAAATTAATTAATTATATTGTAAGAATTTCATGTAAGCAAATATTTCTACTATATATTTTTATAGCCTTAGCCAAGCCAAATGCTTCAATGGGGACTGTTTAAGTTTTTATTTAAGCATGGGTGATAAACATTTTCAGTAAAAAAACGTGTTTTAACCTTAGTCTAAAACTAAGACTTAGGAAGAAAAGTTTTCGGTTAAGTATTTAATAAAAGCGTGGGTGATAAACATTTTCGGCTAATAAATTACTTATTAGCCTTATTCTAAGCCTAAAGTTTGACTAAAAGCAATCGGTAATATTTAAGATGTACATTTGTTTGATGTGATATACATTTTCGGTAAAAAAATTATATTAGCCTTAGTCTAAGTTTAAAACTTAAGTGAAGAGTGTTAGTTTAAGTTTTTGTTTTTACATGGGTAGTAAATATTTTCAGTAAATAATTGGGTTTCGCCTTAGTCTAGCTTTAGGCTTAGGCTTTAGTAAAGAGTGTTGAGTTGAGTTTTAGTTTAAGCAATGGTGATAATTATTTTCATTGAATAAATAGTTTTTTGACTTATTCTAAGCCTAAGGCTTCAGTAAAGAGTATTCAGTTAAGTTTATATTTAAGCAGGAGTGATAAACATTTTCTGGTAAATAAATTATTAGCGAAGATTTAGACAGAGAGTGTTCAGCTTTCTTTTTCTTTTATTATAGGCCAGTTGTCAGTGGCAGTGTACGCAGGAATTGCATGCCCAGATTTACATTTAGACCTAATTGCAGAGCATTCGGCAGGACGTGCGGCGTATGAGTGGCAGTGCGTGCAGCATACATTTTAAACAACCGCCTTTGTGGACATTTTTGTATTTTTCATGCAAACGAACGTTCCTCCGTACTGCACGCTTGTTACTCAATTTCTATAACTAAAGACTTTTTGTATTGTGTCTAATATGCAGCAAGTTTTTTAATTAATGAATAGATCTCAATAAGCACTAGTACATTATTACTAATATGCAACTTATTTGTAATTTAATGACTAATGTTCTTCCGAACGAATTTTAGTCACGGCCAGTATCAACGGAGACTAGTAATCTGCAGGACGGGGTTATGGTGTAAGAGCGTGTGCGCAAGCACATCTGCACTCTTTATACCCTCACTCTCAAAGTCCGATGGGACGGCAATCCAACACGACGCAACGGGAAAGAGATCAGACCCAGAATCAACGTCTTTACGCGCTCATACAGCCAGCTTTCTCTCTCCGGACTCCTACTGAGAATTCCGACACAGACAAACCTCATAACCGATTTTGGTCCGACCCAAGACTCGAACCCGGTAAGTCAGCAGTCAAAATCAGCAGTAGTGCTTACAACCGTACCAATAAGGCAGTCAAATTAGAGAATAGATTTATATATTCTGTGCCTATAAATATAAATTAAATATTAGAATATTTATGCACTGAAGGAAGCAAGCTGTTTGGCGCCGAACTTCGATGGGAGGGTGTGATCGCGAGCCAAGCGAACCATTAAAGACTCTACCACACCGCGGGAGAAGAAATGGTTATTCACATAAAGGTCTAGGGTATGACTGTCTAGAATGTGCCATGCGCTCGGTTTGGGACGACTGGCGGATCAACAATACACAGGAAGGCTTCTTTTCTTCATCTCAATTGTGTCTAATATGTTTACCAATGAATTAATAGATGGTCTTAATAATTCAACGAAATCTTTTAAAGTAAACAAAAATTACTCAAGCTGAGAATGCTAGGCATACTTATAACATTCTATACACTTTTTATTGGACAAAGTACTTTTTTTATTTCCTATTTCTGTAATATTTCGTCGAAATCTATCAACCTGTATGTTAGACCTTACAAAATTCTTGTAGGGTTATCTAATCATATTATCATACGAACACAACTCTACTGCATCACAGCATTTTATCTATATAACATTTTAGTACATATCTAAATAGTTGAATATTAATATATTCATAATTCTACATTACCTGTTATGATCATTGTAAGTTAGCAACGTGGGAAACGTAAACATGATGCGATATGTCGTCAAACTTATAAACTTTACAAATAATTTAATTCAGTAACTTGGCTTAATACGATTTTAAGTCCATTGGCTTCCTTAAATAAGGTTGATTGGTTGACTAAGGTTTTTCCATAGCAATGTCACTCAACAGAATAGACATCGTCATATAAGTACCAAAAAAGAAATTCAATTTAAAAATAAATAATGCACCATAGCTTATACAAAAAAAAACAAAACTTACCAACAACATCTACTAATATTTTGTGTGTATGTATCTGCGTCTGCTAGTATGTATTTAAATGCCCAACGACATTATTTTGGTATCGAATTCTTAGCACTTACTACAATTACGTATACTTATTATACACATTTTAAAAGAGGAGCAGTGGTAGCTCAGATGGTTAACACTCGCTGTAAATATAACAGAACGCGAGTAACCCGGGTTCGATCCCCGCCG
>DWHP01000748.1:0-18157 GCA_018247895.1 Parnassius honrathi
CTCACGCACACACACACACACACACACACACACACACACACACACACACACACACACACACACATATATACATATATATAACTAAGTTACTATAAATATTTTTTCGCAACAATATGTTTGACATGACTTAAACTCTCGCTACGAAAAACATTACATAATTCTTAAATGTGACTATCCATTACCGTTGTAAGAACTCACTATATTTCTCGATATACTCGTACATATATTATCAAGTGCTCATTTTTGTAATCATTTAAGAATTATGTAATATTTTTTGTAGCGAATTCGTGCCATACTTTTTGTCGTGAAAAATATTTATAAACAATTTGTAGCGATTTTACTGTAAAAATAATAAATTAAAAAATTACTACACGACATATAAATAATATAAAGACGAAAAGTTAAAATTATTAATAATCCAAATCAAGAGTTGGTAACGAAATATTTTTATATTAGGTTCTGCGCAGGCTGGATAATTGTATACAAGTACGTGAGCAAGCACAGTTGCACTCTCAATTCAACAACAACAATACGACATCACCGAAAATAGAACAAGTGCAGGACCAACCGCTTTACGTGCTTTCGGAGACACAGATTGATTCACCGCCAACTTCCTAATTCCGTGCTGCTATTGTGATTTACTCGACAGGGAAACCCACTAACTGATTTTGGCCCAACTCGGGATTCGAATCGTAATCAGGAGTCACGTTTACGACCATTAGAATAACGTGGCAGTGAAATTATTATTCAAGCAGTTTATTTTTTACTAAGAAGCGTAATTATACTGGCCACAGTGAATATAAAACCAACGCCAATTTGCTGCCAGTAAAATATTTGAACAGACATCAAATTTAAAAACGTTTTTATTTTCAAAAAAATTACAACGTTATGCAAACCAGACACGTGAAGGTAATATTTTGCACTGAAAAGTTAATTTAACGTTAGCTCCGTACCGTTGTTTACAGTTCGCGTAAAAATATACTCGCCCGTGCCGGCTGCATAATCAGATTCTAATTTCCCTAAATCCCGGCTCGTAGTAAAAGATACACTGGTTTCAAATGAAAAAATTGTGTCATGCATTTTCGAGTTTCCTTACATTTTGTTTCTACCTTTCCGGAGTTTAATATTACCGAAAATTAAGACCTTTGTGCTGCAAATATTTCAAAGTCTTCTTGTTTATGATTAGCTCGTAAAAATATTTGTGTTTAACAATGGTATATACACGAGATGCTTTTACTGGCATCTATCGAATGCCAAAAGGTTATCCCAAATTCTCTTTGGTCACCTTTTACGTCACTTATGGGATGTGGTTGATTTACTCGCAAGACAGTATCTACGTTATCAAAAAAATTTATTTTATAAACTATTTATTAGAAAATACACTATTTTCCTGTGCCGTAGTAGCTCAGGGGCACTCTGTAAATTTCACAGTACGCTAGCAACCCGGGTTCGATCCCCGCTGGCTCCAATGAAATTGTTGATTGCAATTTTAAGAGTTCGGCGGTAAAGGAAAACATCGTGAGAAAACCTGTATGTATGAGAAAAAATGTTGAAGACATGTGAAATCCGTCAACATACATTGGGGTAGCGCGCGGACATTTACTTGCCCTAAAACCGAGGTGGCCTATGCCCAGCGGTGGGGCGTATATAGGATGTAGCTTTTTAAAATGATATTTTATATATTCTTTTTTGTAGAACTTTATGCGCAGAATTTGTTTTTCTATATAAGTTTTACATATTTTTCATCCTACATTTTTTTTTAAAAAGGAATATATTTCAAAAATGCCTCTCTTTTTTTCTAAAAATATGTTAACATCTACTACCGAGTATTATCGGTGTAAAAATATCTAATACCCCAAGTCACTCCACGGCCATCAAATTCGAAGCAAAACTGAATAAAGCACATTGGTCAGCTTCCCAGCAAACAATTCCTTTCAAAAGGGACGCACCTGCAATTCCCCTGGTGTTGCGCTTGTTTCTGGGTTGCGGTAGTCACTTAACATCAGGTGAACCGTATATTCGTTTGCCCACTCTTCTATAAAAAAAGCAAAAAATTGATTATGCAAACTGAATAATTCTGGAAAAATTAATTAAGTAAGTATTCTCCTTTTAATTCCATTTAAAGCCGTTTCGTTAAATTCTAATTGATTTAGAACGACAAAACATTGCTTCATTTATTCTAATTTACTAATACCGTCCCAAAAAAGGACACGTACTACTTTAAATATAATTTCGTTTTAAATTTTTGAAAGAGAAAATTTTCTAAGCTTGTTTTCTGCCCGAGAATTAAGTTGTGTATAAACTTTCCCTTTATACAGTAATTTCTACATTACGATGTTATTTTGCTTTGTCATTAATAATAGAACACGACAATCGGGTTGTCTTTTAATAATACTTCGTCAAGTTTGGAGGAATAAAGATTGCATAACTATTACATAGCAGTTAAATCCAGTTCAAAGACAGTCAAAGTCATTTCTATAAATGGATTTAAGTCATTCTCTTGTGAAATCCTCTCCGAAGTTCCTCAAGGTTCTCACCTCTGTCCATTATTTTTCTTGATCTTTATAAACAATATTAGTAAAATTCTTAATTCCAAGATCGAAATGTATGCAGATGACTTGAAAATTTATCGAACTGTAAAAAGTATCCACGATTCTGTCGCCTTACAGCGAGATCTCGATAAAATTGATAGACGGTGTAAGGATAACTTAATGATATTAAATTCACAAAAATGTTACCATATGAAATTTAGTAGAAAAAAGAAGTGTTACTCACCTGAGTGTTTTATGTTTAAATGTCTTAAAAGTAGTATATTGCATGCGAGATTTGGGGGTTTTTGTAGATACTACTCCTTCTTTTCGGCAATATTTTGATTACATTATCAAAAATTCTTAAAAAATCTGACGCTTTATATGTAAGCAAACGATTTTTTTAAAAAACAGTGGACTAACCATAACTATTTAAAATTCTCTTGTCTAAAGCTATCTACTATCCACTCTGAGTGAATAGAGCGTGTTCCAAAACGTTTTTTGTATGGCCTTAACTGTACCAAAAACATCAATTATACGCTTCGTTCTTATAATTATCGGCTAAAACATTTTAAAATGGTTCCATTGCAAATGCGTAGGAAAATTTCTGATATAATTTTTGTTTAAAATGGGTCACTGATTATATTAACTCACCAATGGTCTTGGAGTGCATACAAATATTAATACCTCATTCTAACAGTCGCCTTCAGAATAGTAAAACTTTAACACTCTTCGCACACGAGTCGTAAACGTAGTCATATCGTTACGACGCAACGCGTACGGGACCAGCAGTGTTCTAAAAACGAATCGTCGAGTAGAAGTATCGTTTTGTAAGATCTCAGTTGAAATTACGGTGAAATTTCACCAGTTTCACGAATTCAGTCACTTTTTAAGTCCAATTCATACCTATTGAAATTAAATAAATCTCGCGCTCTTGAAGAACTACTGACCGATTTCTCTTTTGAGCCGCGTCTGTGGTCGAAAATCATTACGGATCGCCTCGCACGCAAACTCGACGGCTTTCAGCCGGCTTTTCATGCCAGTTTCCGAAAAGGATTCAGTATCATAGACCACATGCATACCCTGCAGCTGATTGTACAGAAGACTGAAGAATACAATCTGCCACTTTGCCTGGCGTATGTGGACTATTAGAAAACCTTTGATTCCGTCGAAATTTGGGCGGTGCTATAGTTTAGCGGTTCCAAGCTGACTGTCGGTACATTGAAGAGCTGAACAGTTTGTACAATAGGGCGATTATGGCTATCCGAATACAGAACTCAAGTACGAAACCTATCCAACTGCGGAGAGGTGTAAGACAGGGTGTCGTTATATCCCCGAAAGTGCTGCATTGGAAGAAGTTTTCAAGCTACTGTACTGGAAAGGATACTTTATTAACATCAATGGCGAGTACGTCACTCACCTTCGTTTGGTCGACGATATAGTCCTTATGGCAGGATCGCTGGAGGACCTAAGCACTATGCTCAATGACCTCAATAGTGTCTCCCAACCGATAGGTATTAAGGTGAACGTGGACAAAACAAAGATCATGTTTATTGTTTGTCACACCTATGCCAGTAATTGTTGGGAGCACTAAGCTCGAAGTTGTTCATGAGTACGTTTATCTGGTACAAATAGTCCGACTAGGTAAGTTCAACTTCGACAGAGAGGTCAATCGACGGATACAACTCGGGTGAGTAGCGTTCGGGAAATTACGAGACATCTTCTCGTCGGCTATACTTCAAAATTTGGAAATACCGTAGAACCAGAGTGACCGACATAGTCCAACGGATTCGTAAGCTGAAGTGGTAATGGGCCACTATACATACCATATAGCTCGAAGAACCGTTCTGTTTCTGTTTCTGTTTCTATTGGCAGCCTCGTACCGGTAAGCGTAGTGTTAAGCGAACGCCTTTATTGAGCAGTGGACTTGTGAATGGCTGTAATGATGATGATGAGATGTGAAGTCAACCAACATAATGTCCTCCTGACTTAATTTTGGTCAGGGCTTCCGGACTCAATAAAGTGTAGCCATCTGCGCGGGAGAAAATTATATTGTCCGAGTGTACGAGGGTGACACTGAAAGTTTTTAGAACTGGCCACTTTTAAACGATATAATAAAAATAAGTTCAAATTTTTAAAATGGATCTCTTTGCCAATATTATTTTGTATGTTTTTTATTAATTTGTCATTTGTTTACGATTTGATGGCGGATTGAAAATTGTCTGTGTCACCTAAGCATGACTTTAACGCGAGAAAATTTTCGTACAATGATTTTTTATGAATTTAGATGTCATTTAAATCAACAAGAAAGTTATGATAGACTTCGATTGACCTTTTACGATAAAGCCCCATATCGTGCCACTGTTTACAACTGGTTTAATGAGTTAAACGTGGTTGCACTTATCTCACCGATGATCTGCGTGAGGGACGTCCTCCTACGGCGACGACTCAAAACTCCGTCGTATTGATTGGTGTCGCGAAATGGTTCAAAGATTTAACGGAGGTGACTCAAACGCTGTGTTCGACATACTTACGGGTGACGAAAGCTGGTTTTATTGTTATGATTCTGCAACAAAGAGACAGTCTGGTGTCCGGGTGTTTCCTTCCGAGGAGTTACCAACAAAAGTAAAGGGAGGTCGAAGCGTGGGAAAAAAGATGGTGGCCCCGTTCTTCGGAAGGACAGGTCATTACATAACAATTGTTTTAGAGGATTGAAAAACTGTTACTGCAGAGTGGTACATTAACAATTGTTTGCCTTAGAAAAAGTTCGGGCGAAACGACCTCGCAGTAGGATCCTCCTTCACCACGACACCGCCTCGTCGCACACCGCCAAGCAAAAAGTCAATCGTCCTATAGTTCCAATCGTGCACCTTGCGATTTTTATTTCTTTCTGATAATGAAAGAAAAATTTCGAGGAAAACGTTTTATGGACGTCGTGGAAGCAGTGGCTGCGTTTCAAAATGCCGTCAAAGAGATCCCTAAGGACGAGTGGACAAAGAGACACAACAAGACAAGTGAGAAAAGCACTCAGTGGTTCCTTCGGATGCAGTGATGTATTTATGTACATGGGCACTATTTTGAAAAGTTATAATAAAACTAATAATTTGTTAGTTTGTTCAGTTTTTGCTTTTCTAAGAACTTTCAGTGTCACTCTCCTATGCGCAAGCATTTTCTATTCTCTCGCTCTTATATGTATATAGTATGATAGGACGGCAATCCAACATAACCGGAGAGAGATCACTAGGAGAGACTAATGACTATACGTGTTTTCCGAGACATGGAGTTTCCGCCGGCCAACTTCCTGACTCTTGCTACTATTGAGAATTTTTTAACAGGAAATCTTTATAACTGATGTTTTTTGGTCCGACCCGCGATTGGAACCCTGAACAGTAGTGTTTACAACCATTATAACTACGAGGTAGTCCACCAATACGAATTTGGGCAGTATGCTACTCTCCTTTCCTACAAAAACTCTTTAAAATATGGGGAGTTATAGACCATATTTTGTAGATTGTTAGTTTAACTATTTTATGGTTATACTATATGCTCATACATTTTTTTTGGTTTTGATAAAACGTTACACCACACTATGAGTATTACGGAGGTAATTTACGTGCATACATAAATTCCAAATTGCTATTTGGTGGCTACGTATATCCATCACCTCACTTCGTCTAGTGAGTATCGTAAGGAGCGGAAAAATAATTATATAAAAAAGGCTGACAAACGAGCAACACAGTCCACCCGATGATAAGTAAATGCTATGGTCCATAGACATCTACATTTGTCCTCGGTAAAGAACAAAATGCAGATGTGTTGTCATCCATGAGGACTAAGATTGCTTGGACTTAAGATTTATTTACACTCACCATGTGAAACACAGCAGCTTCTATTTTACATCATGATATATTATTGTGGCCCTACAACGTATATAAAATATTGTTTAGCGTTTATAAACAAACAAAATTGATAATAATTGACCTTTATTTATTTTTGTTGCGTGAAAAGTTAAAGCAAATTCATTGATCGTCTCTGACTCGTCAATCACTGTCGGCCTGTCACTTTAAAGTGATAAATTGAATTACTTTGAAAACTGGTACGAGAAACTTGGATTACACGACAAATATTTTACTTAATACAGGGTTTACTGCAGAAGTAGTGTTTACGTGGAATGTTTTCTTGACGGAATTTATGGTCGCCACACACGGTCAGTTCAACTGATCATTCCAACTGATCAATTCAAACTAGGACTGTAAATATTGTTTAAAATATCGGATTTCCGATATATCGATAATTATAAATATATCAATATCGGAGTTTTATAAAGTTTATTTATCTATTATTGAAAATCCAATATTTAAAAAATATCAACAGTCCTACTTTGAACCGATCATTTGGGATGATTAGTTGAACTGACAGTGTGTGTCGTCCATTAGGGGTAGGTACATGACGAATTTTACATCCGCGCGTATTATGAAACAAACGTTTAAACGTTTTTATCGTGTGGAATGTCTATAGTGTAGTGCTTCGAGCGACAATACCATTCAAAATACGAAATGATTTCCGAAAATACCAGTTTGAAGATAAAAATTCAAAACGCACGTGGATCAACTTGGTTTAGAAATTGCACATCAAAAAGACGTCACCATAGTTAATTTAAATATGATGTTTCTGTCTCAAAATTAGGTAAGTTAAAGAAATAATGTATGTTTACTTTGTAAATAATGTAATTGATTGCTTACAATATGCAAATGTGCTCTATAGGGAGTCCCCACATTTATAGACGTGGAATCGACTTAAGCCGAGCGCGTATTACCACACTACTCGGCTTAACACCGTTCAGCTGTTGCGGCGGCTATTCACAAGCGACCGGCAATCAACTTCTTAGAAAGGCCGTCGCGATGGCTGTTCACTTGCATTTGGCAGTTGTTTCCCCAGAACGGTCGTCGAGACGCATGTTCTCTTACGTTCGGAAATCGACTCCTCTGAACAGCCGTCGCAACGGTTGTTCACATTCGTTCGTTAGTCGACTCATCGTTCATCATTCGACTGTTGTCCAATGCCAAATGGCCATTTTCTGCGCCGTTCGGTTGTTGTCGGAGATGAAATCATGCCAGTTGAAAACACAAATACGCCGACGTGGGCGTTCGGATACTTTCTGCGCCGTAGGGTTGCGATCAGCTAATCGGCAAACACCTCGTTTTGCTGTCGGCTGACGTCGCGTTGCGTCGTCTGCTCCGAGCCAATGAGAATGCCATTAACTACACCCGTATTTGAACAAAAAAAGATTCTTTATGATCACAAAAAAAGGTCTTGGAGTTCAGTATCACTATATTATGTAAGATGACGTAGAGAACATTCTGCTTTATATTGCGACGTAATTATTATTTGGTCCCTCGACATATAAAGCCGGACAAAAACTGGCAGTGATAAGCCAAAAGACTTGCATTCTACGAAGCAACTGCAAAACTTTCAACTTTCACTTAAATTGCGCTCGCACAATTTTTGTTGCTTCGTATTCTTGACTACGCCGACACCAGATTTCTCGACTTATTTGATACCAATTTAACATGTTTGAGTAGTTTCAAAATTTCTTCATCTATTTTATATTTGGTCTACATAAATACGATCAAGTTTTCGAATAAAGCAATAGGCTCAAGTGGGTATCCAGGTAGGAGTTGCTTCAGCATCGCAGCAGTTTACAGGCCAAGACAAGAAGGTGCAGCATAGTAGAGGTGCAGTATAAAAATGTTTCTATTTAAGAGTTATTACTGAGATTATTCCTGATTCTACTATTTAAATGAAATAGATGCAAACGCTTAATTATACTTAACGCTTAACTGTAGCTCAAAAGAGATACTATAATGATGGAAAAACATTTAATTAACAGCCTCAGAGCACGCAAAACAAGGAGAAACAATTTAAATTAAATAATAATATTGTTTAGCTTAGGGCATTTAGCAACATATTGAAAACATAGAATTGATAATTAAGTAGACAACTAACTAACAAAACGAGGAATAAACTTTTTAGCGATAACAATTATATCATTAAATTCTTTACTGATAAGCATCATGTTTAAAATAAAGTAACATAATATTTTAAATAATTTCGTGGTTACAGCTCAAATTAAAATTTTACAAAGAGGGACTTTTACTTCACAAAGAAAAATTTATACACTTCCAATAATTTGATTATTTTATGGAATAAGGGTGACAAACGAGCACACAGCCCACCTGATGGTAAGTGGATACTGCGACCCGTAGATAGTCACATTGTTGTTGCCAAGCAAATATTTTAAATACATTATTATATTTCAACAGAACATTTTTAGTAGTACATATTAATTATAACAATATAAGATCTTGGCAAAAATTCTTATTTATTTTGTTTCACAGTGACATTACGTAGTGTTTGTAGTACATACACGTGTTATACATAAGAAAATGAAGAATTTTGTTGAATAATTCACTGATTTCCGAAAATCATTTAAATATATTATTAAAGCTACAGTACTAGTCCGAGAATAATCTATTTTGTAGTTGCTTATCTGCAAATAATATAAGGGAGCTTTAGAAAATGGTCGAAGCGGTGTTTAATTCATTCATTCTTATTAACGGCAGTTTGGGGAGTTTTCACAGTGCTGATTAATATTTAAAGACAGATTCCTTTAAGAATAATTGGACTTAAGAATTTTATTTGAAATAAAAATTCATAATTTATTAATGTAGAAATACTAAACTGTTTAGGTTTCATAGTTTTTATTTTATGCTCAGTCATATTAAGATTTAAATTGAACAAAAATAACATTAATAGAGAGCAAATGGCGCAAATATGGGTCCTGTACCTGAGAGGAGTCACCGAGGTGCGTACTCTGTGCTATTTGTTGTAGAGGATATCCAGTCCATTTTGCTTAGTCAGTCCCATACGCAGTGAAGTTTCTAAAGGATCTGTGTATGATAAGAAGAGTCTCTAAGGGTTCTGAGAGGTGACTATAGGCAGATGTGTCATTTGCCGTAGAGGATATTAGCCCGTGGTATAGACGCTCCATTTCTAAAGGAACTGTATTTAGCCATTTAGCGAGGAAATGTAAGACGACTGTATTATTTTATTGTATTATCTGACTTGCCATCCGCTTAGAACAATTTGTTAGACAGATTTACCAGTGCGTGTATAATAATCCAATGAGACGGCAATCCAACGCCGGGTGCGTTGGATGGACACAAACTGGTGCAAACAAACCAGGAGACGGGCAGCAGCGTCTTTCTAGTACTAGCTAAAAAGACCCGCCAAGCGTGGCAACTATGACAAATATGCCGTGAAGTTGACCTATGACGGAGATCTATGTTCAGCAATAGACTTTTGATAGGCAGTGACGGTAACGGTAACGGTATTATTCTTCTATATTATCATCCTGTAAACATACACTACTTAAAAGGATATTTCTTCCTTTGTATGGACGATTGAAATTATTTTTTTATAGGAGAGGGGGCAAACAAGCATATGGCTCACCTGATGGTAAGCGATTACCGCCGCCTATAAACAACTGCAACATCATGGCGATTGCAGATGCGTCGCCGGCATTTAAAAAAGCTGTAGGATCCTTTTTTTAAGGTCCCTCAGTCGTATCGGTCCGGAAAAATCTCTGGTGGTGGTCAATTCCACGCGGAAGTTAAGCGTGGAAGAATTTTTTTTTAAATCGCGAAGTGGTAGACCGCCAGTCATCCAGATGCTATGGATGGTATTGCTAGTTTTGTCGCGATGTGCGATGGTGAAATTGTGCGGCTGGAATTAGTCCGAACAATTCCTTAGAGCAGCCCCCGTGGTAAATGCGATAAAATACGCAAAGAGATGCAACATCTCTTCACAGTGCCAGTGAGTCAAGCCGATTGGAAAGCGCTTGGTCGCTGACGATTCAAACAACTCTGCGCTGGATCCTATCAAATGGAAGGAGCTGGCGCTGAGGAGCTCGATTCCAGTGATGGCAACAGTATTCCACGTGCAACCAAACCTGCGCCTTGTAAAGCTGCAGGCGGTATGCTGGTATGAAATACTGTCCCGCTCTGTTAAGCACGGCAAGCTTTTTAGAGGCCAATTTAGCCTTCCCTTCCGAGGATTCTGATACTGGCTGAGACAACAAGACGATTGCCTTGAAATTGAGGTGATACGACAAAGGGGTTCTTTCAAGCGTTAAACGCGCAAACTTGTGTCTTCAGGGGAGAGAATTGGACTAAATTTAATCGCCTCCTGTTCAAGACTTTGTTCAACAGTCTCGACTTCAGACACAAGTATGTCGTGGTAATCAGAGATGTTTTCCCGAGAAATATTGGCACGGCCGATGTACAAAGCATCACCAGTGCTGTCGTACGCATACCAAACAGCGTTGATGATAGCACGCAGCCTTGTGGAACACCAGCGTTAGTGGGCTTGTAATCACAGCACGCACTGTCTACTATGACCTTAATGCTCCGATCTGCAAGAAAACTGGAGATCCAATTGCACAATTTCTCGAGAAGCCCATAGAAATTAAGCTTCGTAAGAAGCACTTTGTGCCCAACTCAATGGTAAGCCTTCATGTCCAAACTAAAGGCCAATTACTCCTCCTTGGACTCTATTGCCCTCTCTCATTTATAAGTTAGGAAACCCAAAAGATCACCAGCCGAGCGACTGCAAAGGAAACCGTACTGGCGGTCGCGGTTACCTTTTTGAGGGATCGGGTGCACGAAAACTGTCGTCCATATTTTGGGGACCGCGCCTAGGGAGTATGAGTACCGGAAAAGACGCATTTAAACTGGTGCGAATTCCGGAGCACATGTTTTTAGCACAATAGGGGGACGCCATCAGGTCTACTCGACTTGTTGGCATGCAGGGAGAGAAGTGCTCTGCGCAACGAGCGTTGGGTAAATAGCACATTCTGCATGGAGCACTCTCACCGTGGGATGGTCGGCGGTGTATTCTCCCCATCATCAAGAGTCGAGTTGGACGCAAAGAGAGAGCCCAGGAGATCGGCTTTGTCCTTCGCAGCGTGGGCCAGTGAGTCATTCTCCCTTTGCTGAGGTGTGAGAGATGGCTGACAGAAGTGCCCTTGGACAGCCATGTTGAGAGACCAAATTGCGCATGATCCCGAAGCAAGGCTAATTAGTTTCTCGCCAAATCTGCCGATGTACCCTTGCCTGGACAATGGCACTTTTGAAGGACCTGGAGGTGGAATTATACTTATTTTTAAGAGCGCTGGTATTTGCATCTCGAAACATCGATGTGTGAGACAAGGCCTGGTAGCACTCTTGCTAACAGCGTTATGCAATTTTGCAGGAACGACAGTACCATGGCTGGGTTCTGCGTCCGATAGGTACCACAGATGATGGAATAAACAGTTCCATTCCCTGAAGCACCATATCAGTGACGGAATCAGCAACGACGTTGGAATCATGGCACATCCGGCGAGAAGCAAACCCCAAGGGTAGGATGTGAAAAAAGATCGCATGCCGTCCCAATCAGTAGGCCTATAATGCCAAACACGGCAGCAGTCTGCAGAATGCAACCGCGATTGTAGCGCGATTAGCATCGTATTCCGGATGGACAATGGTCCGAGGACCCAAGAGGGGCATTGCCGGAGATCTGATATCCATCTAAATGAGATGTCTGTAGAAGGTCCAACAGGGAAGGTACATGATCTTCCATATCTGGGATCCACATAGGCGAGGTATCCAGTTGTGTTAGACCATATGCCAAAGCAAAATCATAAACAGATTAACGAGAAAGTTGAACGAGAACCAAGTCATTCACCGTAGTGGGCGTTAAAATTACCAAGCATCACGATCTCTGCGGGTGGGACATGTTGTAGCATGGAGTCTGCAGCCATTTGGACGTGGCGGATGAGTCGATCTGTGTCGGCATTCCTGCTATGAGACCTATAGAGGCACTCGTAGACGCGGGGATGGTCTCACTGTCTACGCGCGTCCATAAAATGAACAGGTCCATATCTTCAAATTGGCGAACTTACAATTCATCTGATGATAAATGGCAAATGTAGTCCAAGAACACCTGCAGCCAATTTCGTACAATGAAGGTTACAGAAACGTTGTTACCCCTGAGGACTAACATGAAATGCTTCACAACCTGTAACATACATAAACACTCACGCCTTTCACCCAGAGGGGCAGGCAGAAACTTCGGACTTCCATTTGGCACGATCCTCAGATATCTCTCTCACTTCCTTTACATCCATATATTCACGCATACACGCTAGTCGGTTATCATCATCATCATCATCAGTACAGCCCTTCAAAAGCCCAGTACTGAACAAAGGCCTCCCCCGAAGAATGCTACAAAGCACGGTCCTGAGCCGCCTGCATCCATCGACTTACTGCATGTCTTACCAGATCGTCACTCCATCTAGTGGAGGTACGCCCTACACTTTAACGACCGGTACAAGGCTGCCACTCGAGAACCTTTTTTCCCAATCAGTTATCAGTTCTTAAAGCTATATGGCCAGCCCATTGCTACTTTAGCTTACTAATCTGTTGGGATATTTCAGTTACTCTGGTTCTACTGCAGATAACTTTACGTCTAAGTTTATCACGCAGAGAAACTCCAAGGATAGCCTTCTCCATACGTCGCTGAGTGTCTTTGAGCTTCCTCATACTGCCAGTAGTGAAGGACCACGTCACAGATCTATAGGTCATCACTGGCAACACGCACTGGTTGTACAATCGAGTTTTGAGATTTTGAGGTATGCTTGACGAGAAGATGTGTCGCAATCTCCCGAACGCTGCCCAGCCGAGTTGAATCCGTCGATTGACCTCTCGGTCTAAGTTGTACTTACCTAGTCGGACTTCTTGTCCTAGGTAAACATATTCGTCAACAACTTCGAGCTTAGTGCTCCCAACAACCACCGGAATAGGTGTGACATGGACATTACACAACACTTTCGTTTTGTCCATGTTCATCTTAAGACTTATCCGTTGGGGGACACTACTGAGGTCATTGAGCATAGCGCTTAGGTCCTCCAGCGATTCTGCCATAAGGACTATACCGTCGACAAATCAAAGGTGAGTGATGTACTCGCCATTGACGTTAATACCGTATCCTTTCCAGTCCAGTACGGAATCAAAGGCTTTCTCATGGTCCACTTACGCTAGACAAAGTGGCAGATTGTACCGTTCAGTCTTCCGTACAATCTGCCGCAGGGTATGTATGTGGTCAATGGTACTGAGCCTTTTCGGAAACCAGCTTGTTCGGGAGGCTGGAAGTCGTCGTGTCTGCGTGAGAGACGATTCATAATGACTCTCGAAAACAGCACGTAGACGCGGCTCGGAAGGGAAATCGATCCGTAGTTCTTCAAGAGCGCGTTGTGTTGCCTTTCTTGAAGAACAAGATCACCGTACTTCTGATCCACGCTTCTGGAGTAGTGCCACCATGGAGGACGGAATCGAAGAGCTTCGGAAGGATTTTAAGTATCGGTTTACCACCCGCTTTCAGAAGATCTGCTGTAATTCCATCCTCGCTCGGGGACTTGCCGTTTTTAAGGTGCTGGAGAGCAATTCTAATTTCACTCAGACTGACGTCCGGGATATCATCGGAATAGTGTCGGACAAGACTTGCTTTTGCATCGTTACTCACACTTGCGTGTGGCTCCGACGATGACGTCTACAGCTGCCCATACAACCTCTCAATCTCACTCAGAATCTCAGATGTCCCGGAAACGATGCTGCCACATTCGGTCTTCAGCTTCGACAGTTGGCTCTTTCTGACAGACAGATCTTTAGCAAAGACTTTGGAACCCTGGTTCCACTCAATCGCTTCTTCAATACGAGCTGTATTTAAGTTGCGTAAGTCCAGCGGGGCCGTTTGGTCTCCCCTGCCGAGGGCTTCCATCTGGTTCGACCTCTATTTATTTATGTATTTTTTGTATTTATTTTATTTTATTGGCATTTAAGTATATTTATCTTTTCGTTTTAATTTATAATTATATATTCATAGAACCCAACCAGATGAGAAAACTATATAAATACCCCAAATAATAATAATAATAATAAGTTATTGTTTTCTAGTAAGAACTTGCCTAAGACATTGTTGATATTACAGCTGCCCTAAAACTTAGTTCGTAAGGGTAACTGGTTTTTAAAGTAATTGTTAAACTAAATATTTTAATTTTGACGCGTTTAAACAGCCTTTTAAAACGTATGATAACCATTTTGCTTTCAATAAGGGGTTCATTTTTATTTCAAACAACAAATATAATAAAACGATTGCCCTCGCTCACGCGGTAACGAGGGCGTTTCCTCTGTATGAGGTCAGCATACTTTTAAGATATTATTATTTGTATGCCTATTCATGTGACATAACAAAAGAAAAGTAACCTTGACATATTTCATTTCAAAACCAAACATTTTTTGTAAATACTTCAGTAATAATACATATACTGTAAAATAGTTTTTTTTCCTAACGTGTCAGTTAATAAAGAGTACCTGGACGAACGATCTTAATAATATCATAATGGTCAGCCCGTAAACTGCCCTTTAAGTCATGACCCTCCATCACACTTGAGTAGATTTTAAAATTATAATTTCGTACGCATTTCTACAATTTTTTGTAAAGTATGGTTGACAAACAAGCATACTGTTCACCTGATTTATAACTAATGCAATGAAAAATAAAATCTAAAACAAATTAAATACGAGAAGAAAACTTTAACTGAAATTTATTTTAAGCTGAAAAAAATTATAACGTTTGATAGGTCAATTGCCTATGTTATTTATTGCTTGGTAATAATTTATAAATCTTTTCTTATTAGCCATCAAGGAAATGCAGCATATCGGTGAGGATAGGAATTGTAGAAGTTGGTGTATCCCCTAACTTCCCTCAGATTAACATTTAAAGTCCCATTCAATAATGTTGAAATTAAATCATAGCTTTAATAGTGTAAAGCTATATAGCTTGGTTCGTTTAGGCAAACTTTAAGTTAGGCATGCCTGGTACTTCGATCAATAGCGAAGGCCAGGTGTTCCATTCTTGAGTAGGCCTCTATATTAGAAATTCATTTCGTGGCATTCTCGAATATATTAGTCTACAGTAATTGCAGTGTTGTAAGCCATTCTAGTGTAATAAAGAAATATAATATTTTTAATTGTGCTAAATTTCTTAATATTCTAAAATCATAAATTAATTGTTTGAACCATTTGTACCGTATACTTGATACAGCTCGTCTATGGTGCAGTAAGTACAACCCCAAGTAATTAGTCTGATAACTTTTGCTATTGGTAAACTGGTGGACATTAGTCTTTGGTCGTGGTTATATAAGTTAGCCAGAAGATCCAGTCATCCATTTTTCCTTGCTACGAACGGATACTGTGTTTGTTGAAACGTTCTATGCGCTGCGCTTTAAGTTGTGTGCTTATCATCTATATAGCCGGTAAATGGTGCTAGGTAAAATTCAGTTCGAAGTAACGTTAATTTGTGTAAACAATTGAATGATATATCTGTTTATATCGTAATTGTCATCCTGTCAGATACATCTCTACCTCGGATTCTAGACTTTTTTTTACAAGTAACGAGGTGTTTTATTTTAAGTCCTCAGGGGTGATAAAGCGTTCTACATTTTGATTTGTAATCAAAGATAGATGTAGTAGGTCACAGCATCTATTTACCATCAGCTGGACTGCTGCTAGTTTATCACCCTTATTCTAAAAAAAAAAAAAACATCATCTTCTGTAGTGGCAATCAGGCGGATTGTTGGCTTACCTGTCGCTGTATTAAAAAAGTAAAGTTATAGTCCGTATACGTTCTATAGTTTTAGTTTAGATTTTCTGCTCTTATATCAGTTAGGGTTATGGAGCAAATAGTTTGCCACATTGCTCCAGTGCGTCTTGATAAACTGTACATGTCCTCGAAATATTTTATTCATCATTTATGCAAGTTTGTTCTCGATGTTTTCCTTCACCGCTGAGAACACAGTAAATTATCACGTAAAATTACTGTTAAAGAATTCATTAGTGCTAGCAGGAATCGGAGGATCGGCACGTATTGGGAAATTTACGGCTATCCGTGCGTAAACCTTTGAGGTACAATGGCTCGGCGTACTCTAAACTTATTGTAAAAATATTTTCATATTTATTTTATAAATTAAAATATTTTGTTCCATGTAATTTGTATTAGAAATAAATTGTGTCTTCGTTTATGTTTTCTCAGATATTCAATAAGAACCTTTTCTTATCGAACAATCATACGAATTCGCATTACTAGTAATCTAATTGAACCGTAGAATAATCAATTTTATTATCGTCTGATACTTTTGCCGCTCTTCACATAAAATTTGTTTACATTTGCATTTTCTCTTCGTAGCATTTTTCCAAATAGATTAAAAAGAAAGTATATCAATATCAGGTATTTTGGAGGGGACGTTAAATTGGGGTTTGAATTTGGAGAATAAAGGGACACAGCCGATGTTGTTATATACAATCTCGTGAAGAAGTGACATGTCTAAGTGATTTCGGCGTTAGTTGAAAATGCTTATTTTTTTACTATAGGTTTTGATATTCCTTGGAGTACCAAAAAGTTAAGCTAGGAGTTACTTTCTTATGAACTTTTTTCAATCCTGTCTGCGTAAGTTTAATAAGTAGGACACGATAATGTGCTACAATACTCGAACTTGCTCCTAACGAAATTGTTATAAATCCAAAACCAAAGAAAATTGTTGCCTAGTGACTTACTTGTTTCCTGCACTGTCTTGTCAATATGGTCTGAAAACTTCAAATGACCATCCATTATGACACTAAAATCTCTAATAGTAGTGACTTCTTCCAACTTGGTGCCTGTTATTGTGTATACAGATAGAAACGCATTACGTTGTCTGCTATACTTAACGTGAGCCGAAATTACCGAAATTTACATAGCACATATCGCTCACCTAGTAATATAATGGCACATCTGCAAAAAATGTGAAATTGAGTTTATACAGCATACATGTTTAAAAGTGCATAATCTACATAATGGTAAAACGGCACAACGTTAGTTTCCGTATTCATCGAGAGAGGTCGTTAGTGTCAATAATTAATAATCGTATTTATTGCTGCTTCCCCCCGCATCCACGTAACACAACGGATCATTGGTCAGTTGTACGGGCCTCTCCGCTAGGTGCAGCCGCTTCCAGAACTGCGTTGACGTAAGTGACAATTGTGACATTGCGTAAATTAAGTTAATAAGTAAAAAAATGCCACATATGACAAATGTGACATCGCTTTTATAATTAATGCTTTAATGGTAGTAAAAAAACGACGTATTTGACAGATGTGCCGTTTTAATTACATTAAATCAAGCGTTGTGGTATTTATGTCATAAGTTCAATGGTGGATGGATTTGGGTTAAAAGGAAGGTCGGGCAATTCTAAAACTAGATTCAACTAACTAATTATTATAAATCTTCAAAATGGGTACGAGAGCGTCACTGGTTTAGGGTGGTCCGACCTACCTTTTAACTACTGTGTTTGTTAAAATAATAAGTTACAATTAGCTATTTTCGAAAAAACGATAATACTGAAATAATGGCGAATTGAATGCAGCGATTGGTACGACTAGGAAAAGAGGGTTTAGTTCCACCACCTTTTTCTATACCCAATCCTAATTTAAATA
>DWHP01000749.1:0-18153 GCA_018247895.1 Parnassius honrathi
GTCTCCGGTTTTCTACACTCACCATACGAAACACAGCAGTATTAAGCTGCTATTTTACGCTGGTATTCTGTGAGAGCCTGGTCCTCCCTCGGTCTAACCGACTCATTCATGCCACAACCATAATAGCTGCAGTGTGGCTCTACCACCTGAACAATGTGCTATGTTTGGAGCCATTTCTGAATTTAAAAAACCATATTTTGTCAGGTTGGAGTTCTGCATAATATTTACCGATAGACTTCTGAGATTTTTCCAAAGAGAGTTCCAATCTGACATCTGAGGGATTTTCGCAAGAGAAATAAGGTCGTGAGTATATTTTATATGATGTATGAGGGTACCGGAATTAGATGCCACTATGACTTGGCAGCCGAGCAAGTTTCATTTTAATACCTTCACAAAAACGTCTATAAAGTGCATCTTTTATTTTTTAAATAATTGGGAATTTCTATTTACTTCGAAACGGGTTAGATGAAATGCTTTGTAATGAACTATACGAGTCAGTAAAAATAATACATTTGTTAATTTTGTGCGCTTCTATAAATAAAATTGCTTCTAAAATAGCAACCGCTTCACAAGTGAAAATTGAAGGAGTATTTGAATTTTTAAAGTTTAAAATAATTTTATATTTCGGTATCCAGACAGCTGAGCCTACAAAACTATTATCAGAAAGCTTAGAGGCATCAGTAAAAAGGGTGAACCACCTTTCCCATTTCCTTGAAAAATTTTGTTGGGCTACAGGGGAATTTTTAGTTACACCAAAATCTAAAATAACCGGAGGATGATAACATAGAGCTTCAAACGGATATAGAAACAGAGGAATAATCATAATTTGAAATATTGAAAACTTAATGGTAAGATGCTTTTGGTAGCTTTTAAGGATGCGGGGAACGTCTTTATGAGTCTAGTACAGATAGTAGTTATTATTAAAACCAGAGGTTAAAGAATGCCTAAAATTTTGAAGTCTAGTCGGCTATACGAAATAGCTTAAAAATGTGGTAACATGTCGGCGGTAGCCATGGTAACATTAGTCCAAACAAAAAGTAGGTAATAACTTTGAATCGTCTGCGAAATTCATTAAAATGCCTAAGAACACAAAAACGGACAGTAAAGCAGTCTGGCAGGATGGAGAGGTGCTCTTCAACTTACCCCTTTCATAAGAATTTTGAATAAATAAAATGTATTTACTTTGTTAGAGTACTGGCCGCTTTGCCACCAAATCTCTTTAAAAAGTCATTGTTTATTATTTCTAGAAAAAGTGCTCCTTTTATTTTTATTTACTTCATGTTTGTAAGGACTTGTTTGTTTATAATAAGAGAAATAATTAAATGCCTAAACTGGATTCCGAAAGTTCTTGAGCAGACGACGATTTAAAAAAAAAGATAAATATTTTCAATTGCTATATGATCGGTAATTAAATACCTGAGATAGGTATATTATTATGTGTCGGAAACAAGAATGTATTTCCTATAAAACCACGGATTCTCTCTCACTTGAGTCGCCTGATTTCGGAACAATGTCGGTTTTTCTGCACACAAATCGAAGGCACTCGCCTGCACTCCACAAGTCGTGTCCACATATTAGTCGGCCGTGTAAGTACGTTCACTCATTCAAACTTGGCCAACATGTAGAGTGTGGCACTCGCCTCGTATCAATTTGTCTACGCTTGCTTTGGTTGACTTTGATAATTTTGATGATGTTATTAAACTGAAGCCCACGCGAACGAAAGCGCGGGTAAAAAGCTAATTAGTTACTATGTTGCAGTTTACGTACTGTAAAGGAAAACATTGCAGTTGGTGCACCGCGCTCCTCCAATGCGTGTTGGTGGGCTTCATAAGAAGTAAAATTTCGAAGTATTGTAATTAATTTCTCTGACAAGCACTTAAAATTTGCTATTTTTTGAAGAATAACTGAAAAACGAGTACATAGTCCACCTGATGGTAAGTGGATGTTGTAGCCCATAAATATCTATATCTATCCTCGATTAAGAATTAAAACGCAGATGCGTTGTCACCTCTGAGGACTAAGAGTATTTTTTGAGCATTTCAGTTGTGCCGGCACCTAAAGTAGTATTTTGAATTAAACGAAGCTGCCTGACGTTTACTCGGTTGTCAGGTTTTGATGCTGTGCCTAAATGACTGAACGGAAAACAAAATGACTGACTGATCAAGAAAACGACTGATTGGTAAAAAAATATTTTTTTTTACTGAAGGTTTTAAAAATTACGTCAATATTTATTTAAGGTACATCCATGTGGTCAGTTCATCAAGCGAAAATTATCCATAGTGTGTGTCGTCACAGGGATTTCATTAAAAAATATCATCACTGTCACTGTCACTGTCAGTAACATTTATTACAAGCTTGCCTGAGACACTATCGAACATGTGATCGAGATTACACATTTTGTCTTCTTCTTTTATTATGTGAGCCACGCAGCTACTCCATTTTTCGGCAGTCACTTCATTTAGTCCTTCTTCGAAAAGTTTTTTTACATCTTGTTCAATCAAAATCTTGTTGCTTCTTGCAACATATTCTATGGCCTTTTTAAATAGAAGAGGGGGCAAACGAACATAAAGTTCACCTGATGTTAAGTGACTACCGCAGCCCATGAACAACCACAACACCAGCGGAATTGCAGGTGCGTTGCCAGCCCTTTAGAAAGGAGTAAGCTCTTTTCTACCCAGGTACCCAGGTCGTATCGGTCCGGAAAAGTCACTGGTGGTAAATTAATCCACAGAGAGGTCGTACGCGGAAGAAAACTCCTAGTGAAACGTACAGTGGTGGACCGCCAGGCATCCAGATGATGTGGATGATATGATGGGAGGTTTGTCGCGTAGTTCGTTTATGAAATTTGGCGGCTGGTGTGTGTGTGGGATTGAGCCCACAATGGTAAGGGAGCAAACGTAAAACAGTGACTCCACGCTCCACTGCCATCTCGTCCACGGCATACTTGTCGCAGTGTTCATGTTTGTGCTGCCGTACAATGTGTATAAGAGTAGCTTTAACATTTGTGCCCCGAATGGGATATTATTGCTCGCTACATTGTAGGCAGCGATTCTAACGTTCTGGAGTGATAGGGGGCATTATCAATCACCACTACGGAATAAGGTTTTAGTTTGGGCAAAACCCTACTAAACCGCTCCTCAGAACACTCAGCATCCATCTCTTGATGCTAATTATCTTTTCCTTTTTGGCCTCAAACACAAATAACCTACCTTCTACAAATCCTTCTTCCTCGCCTATATGGCTAATAATTAGTCGTATGCCTTTTCTTGAAGGCCCTTTCAATGGGGTGGTCAACCCTTCTAAGCATGGCTGCCGGGCGATTGTACAGCCTGGTCAATCCATTGCTTCTTCGGTGTATGACCTTCGAGAAAATGAAAAATACATGGCATGCAATACCTACACTGTAATAGATAAATATTTATTTTGATCGATTACGTTGATCCAGGTTTCGTCTTGGTAATAAATGTACCTTCCTTCCCTGCGATAATCTCTAATTTTTTGAAGGTATCGCTGGTGTCACAAAACAAAATCGCGTCTATCTATTACCACGCTTTTTCTTGATTTTGTGGCGTATTTAAAGTTTGAGTGTTTTAAAATTTTCCTCAAGGTTACTCCCAGAGAAATTTTGTAAATCTGGGTCATCATTAACAATCTTAATAATCTGTAATTTAAACAGATTGTTTGCGCTCGATCGAAAACCGGCATGAGCGCGGGGCGCGAAGAAAGGGTCGCCAGCGCCGGCCTCGCTGCAATCGAGGCTAAGTCAGTCCCTTTTGGGCGCGCCTGCGCGACGCCTGTAGTTTGTAGTCGGTTGAAACGGCATCCGTGTTCCGCAGCGTCAAGAAGTTAAATTCGTTAAAGCGCTCGGCCGATATAGTGTTAGATTTTCGTTAAGATACGTGACTAGGCTCTTGTTTGAGATTGCGTGATTGATTTAATTTCGCTTGTTATTAATTGTGTCGACTAGTTGCCTATACGGCGTTTTAATACCGCACGGAATCAGTAGATTATAGTCAGGCAGTGTCATTGTAGGTCGCGAGAAATAATATAATAGCTGCTTTGCATTACGACCGCCTTCTTACGTTATCGTGTTGGTTCCTATCTGTGATAACGAAACTTTCTTGCATTTGGAGTAATTGAAGAAATCTTTATGCCGTTATTGGCGATGATATGTGGCTTGTGTAGCATTTTGATATAGTACGAAGTGATTTTGCTTGGTACGTTGAACTCTAAACTTTGTGATTGAAAAGAGGTCGCGTTACTCTTAGATTATAGTTTTGTGCTAAGTGACGTTAGACTGGAGTTCGGCGCCCGTCCTCCAAATCAGTGCAACGACAGCGGGTTTGGCCGCCTACCTCGGTGAAGTCAGCTCATAATATACAATTTCTTACACATACACACCCACACTCCCTTCACATAACGCTGACGACGCCTTAGGGTCCTACACCCTACTCCGGAACTAGGTAAGTTGTTTTGCTTGAGAGCCACATGTATAATAAATTTCCATAGACCATTCGGGTCCTTCCCTTTGTTGCCCGTCGAGCTGGAGTACAGATGGGCCCTACCCCAGTCGCCTTCGTCTGGGCAACTCAGTATTTGCAGAAAGCTCAACCTCGGTAAACTTACTAATAATTGCGTTATTATATGCAAAGGAAAGCGCTCACCAGCATGCGTTATTGCAAACCTCGGTGCAAATAAAGAAATTTACATGTGTCGTACCGTTATCGTGAATATGAGCTATTAGGTATGTGAATAACATATATACAAACAAAATGAGATCTAATAGCACTTCATGTAGTAGAGCGACGCTGCTATAAAGAATGGCTTGGTTTGACCGGGGTAGGACTATGCACTCGCAGTATACCAGCGTATACAGAACCGGAGACTCTTTTTCTGAGGGGTAACAACACATCTGCTATTTCCTCGAAATATATTTTAAATCGAAACAATCATAAGTTTTATTGAGATACAGGTACTTACTACTTTGCCTTTTCCTTCCTCTTTTTTATCAACCCAAAAGTTCTCTGCTTTACACGGGCCTATCTCCTTATAGGAAGCTTTGCCATATCGCCACGCTTGGCAGTTTGATTGGCGATGATAGTGCTACACATAGAATACTATAATACACAATAGAATGGCTGTCAACTTTATTTTGTATGATGATTGGCGTCGCCAAACCCGATTCGTTGTGTGGACAGACTGAGTAAATTTACGTTAGACTTGATTAATGTTCAAGATGATCATTAAAAAAAATCGTTTAAATTTTAATACATATTTATTTGTAAATAGGGGCAATTCGGCATTTTCTAAATAATTTGCATATGAAATTTGGAAAAGATTGTAACGTCATAACACATCTTGTGTTGACATTTATACGTGTGAATTGACTCGTTAGTGACATTTTAGTGGCTACGCGAGCTCCGCCCACTCTTCGGTTCCATTATGTATGTATTATAGTATTCTATAGTGCTACATGTCTCGCACCTTTGAAGTTGTACCCTGTCGGTGGTCTGGATAGTTAATGAGGTGCTATACTACCTTCTATCGGAGGCCTCAAGCTCTTTTTGGCCTTTCTTATAGTCGCCTCTGACGACACCCAAGTGGCAAATTGGGATTATAAATTTTTTTACACCATTACCACTCGGCAATTCGCCTTTCATACAAAGTTCTTCATAAACCTTACGTTGACAAGCAATACGCAAGCCTCTTACAATTTTGCTCGCTTCGTCTTCTAGCTCTACTTTAGGCAAATACCTACACGCAAGCGTTATAACGGTATTTGGTATTTTTGACAAAAAATGTTTTTAGCGACAATATTTTTTAATATGATCTATGAGCTCGTTATCGTACTCGATTCGTAGCACTCTACAATTGGTGAAAAAAATTGTGCGACTTAACCACATTCATAAGCCACTTATATTTTAAAGATTTGAAAAAAATATTTTGTTAAACTTTTTAAAAGTGTCGTATTAATCTTTTATTTAAAATAATGCAACAAGAAAATATTATGCGCTTACGTTACACTCTTAGTACTGATCTAATTTACGCCATTGATATATTATTGCTTTATTTCCCTTTATAATCGTTATTACCTTAGCATACAATTTCAACTTAGATTTTTGATTCTTATGAATAAACTATATTATGACTTACATAGTACACCATTAATATCTCAACGTCAGCACAACTTCTATGCAAATCTGCATAAATGACTTGTGGTAGGATTGACGTAAGTCAACTGCTAAACAAAGACCTTCACCCAAGGAGTGCCACACAAAATGGTCCTGAGCCACCTGCGTCAATTGACATAGATAGATAAATGAAGCACTTATATGTTTCTCCAGTCACACACGTAATTTCATTGAATAAACTAGATACTAAGTAAATTCATTGACTAAACTAGATACAAACTAAATTCATTGACTAAACTAGATACAAAGTAACGTATTACAAAAAAAGTTACATAATATTAAGATCCAAAAATACACGTTGAAAAAAGCTCTAAAAGTACAAAGTGTGTGTTGCAGTTTTATAACGGATCCTAGTTTAGCGAGAAATATTGCTCAGACAGCATACACTGAATTTCAGCTATTACCCTTTTTTATAGGATAGGGTGACAAACGAGCACATAGTCCACCTGATGGTAAGTGGTTGCTGTGGCCCATAGACATCTACATCCACCCTCGATTACGAATCAAAATGCAGATGCGTTGTCACCCGTGAGGACTAATATGGAATGCCTTGTTTCCAGTAAAAAGGATCTCCGGTTCTCTACACTCACCATACGAAACACAGCAGCGTTAAGCTACTATTTGCTATTTTTACGCTTTTATTCTTTATTGTACACACCTTAAGTTGGTAACAAAATTTTGAATATTTTAAATAAAATGTTCAAAGGCGAGCTTAACCCTAATAAGAGTTCTCTTCCAGCAAACCCTTTAGGAGAAATGCAATGCAAAAGACATCATACAGACGGAATCAAAGGCTTTCTCATTGTCCAGACGCGCAAGGCAAAGAGGCAGAAGACCGCGGCGCCACATTATCGCCGTGAATCTCCGCAGACAGACGTGAACGTGAATAGGGATGGTTTTCGCGGGATTCACGCGCGTTCACGCCTGTTCGCCGATCAGAGTCGGTATTTTGTCCCGCGATAAAGGATTCACGCACCCTTCGCGCGGCGTTCACGCGTACACATCCACATTTACGGTTTCACGGCCCCGTGCTAGTTCGTTTCGGAGTACAAAGACGTACGGACGATGTATTTTAGTCACACTACCGTTCTTTTCTTCCAACGCTTTCCAATAAATTTCTTATTTTGGACCTCTAATGTTGCCACAGGAAATAAAGTTATTGCGCAGCAGCTTCTACGTCCGTTTCGCGGTGGGTTTCATGAACGATTGTGAGTATCCCGTGAATGTGGAGGGCACGACTTGTGCCGTGAGAATTCATGGCGTAAATTCGCGTGTGAATTCACGGCGATGATGTGGAGCTGCTTTTATACTTTTCAGTCTTCTGTACTATTTGCCGAGGGATATGTATGTGGTCTATAGTACTAAAGTCTTTCTCGGAAGCACCACGTAGACGCGGCTCAGAAGGGAAATCTGTTTATAGTTCCTCAAAAGAGCATTGTCGCCTTTCTTGAAGAACAGTTCACCGCACTTCTGCTCCATGCCTCCGGAGTAGTGCCATCAAGAGGGCGGAATTAAAGAGGTTCTGAAGGATTTCAAATACCGGTTTTCTACCCGCTTTTATAAGCTCCGCTGTAATTGCAACCTCGCTTGAGGCCTTACCTTTTAAAGGTGCTGGAAAACCATTCTAATCTCTCTTAAACTGACATACGGGATATCATCGGAATAGTGTCGGATAAGACTTGCTCTTGGATTGTTAGTTACACTTGCATGTGGCTTCAACGATGACGTGTACACCTGCCCATAGAACCTCTCAATCTCAGTCAAAATCTCAGATGTTCCGGAGACGATGCTTCCTTACTCAGCCTTCAGCTTCCACACTTAATTCGGCCAGAAGACGACAGATTTCTATCAAAGACTTCTACTTAATCGCTTATTCAATACAAGATGTATTCCAATTTACGTAAGTCTCGCCGCATGCATTTGGAGATCTACTGTTGTTGATCCGTTACCTGTATGCTGTAAAATCTGCTGAAGGCTGCAGTTTCATTTCCCGACTAACGGCCATTATATTAAGAGTGTGATTAGAGAGTTTCTGTGTTTCTCTGCGATGGGTCTTACAGAACTTAGCTCCGACCGCATGGACGAGGCGTTGCAGTCTTCTGGGCTCTGAAAATGGGTTTGTAACTAGAGTTGAAAGCATTTGGGACTTTGGATGAGAGCACGGAATCAGTGTGCCTCTAACTATTCGGTGATCGCTGCCAGCTTTCATCCACGTGATCACTAAAACATAATTGTCGTCTAGGCATATTAATGAGGTTAATCTCATTTTTTGTCGAACAGTCGGGGCTCAAGTCGTTGTAGTCTCCCATTAACACCTTACAGGGGGCTTAGGAGGAATGCATGGCTTTAGAGATATCCTCATACATTTCCTCCACCTCCTCCTCGGGACGTGCCGAGGTTAGTGCGTAAAGCTGTATGACCCATGACCTTCAACAAATACTGCTTTGTGATTCTGAGTATAAGGTACGCAACTCTCGTTGACACACTTACAATCTTTATAACGTTGTTAACGTGAGACTTGTTGACGATAAACGCGATACTTCCTTGGGACACATGTTCGCTCTCCTGGTGATAGAACAAGTTACCGGATTAATATCCCAGCGCTACTTGTCTATCTCTTCCAGCTCCACTTTACTATTGAACACTTACAATCACGAACTAATAAGCCTGAGGCCTCAGCGATGTTGACAAGAAGCTGTAAAAAAGTTGTTATTATTATTCAAATGTAAACATATTTTTTATGAAATTCGTATTAATATTCCCGTTATCAATTTCATGTAAGCTTAAATAGCTTATAGTCGAATGGTATATTTGAACCCACAACTCTATTCCGCGGTTCGTTCTCTTCAGGTTATTGTCGCTTGATTAACAATCACTATTTAGATTTCATGTTTTTCTTCGTTTTGTTGAAAAAGGTACGAAATTTTTATTTATATTTCTTGCAGTATAATTTTCTAATACTGTTTATCTGAAATTGTTTTTTTTAATCATGCAGCTTAGCAAATTTAATATGCTCCGTTTGCGAAACTAGCATGAATAAAATGAGCAAATAAATTAACGCGCACCCGAAGCTTAATATTATTTGTTTCTTATTAATAGGTATGTCTTAAATGTTAGTTTTTTATGAATAAATCAGTAAGACATAATAGAAGGCTGACTTGAAATAGGTATTTGGCACAAGGCGTAATTGCTAATAAGCCTCTTGCTCCCATGTTGTTATATTAAAGCATAAGGTCTCTGTTAGTTTTTTGTTTCGAGTATGACATAATCAAATTAAGCAGTGCGGTGATCCGTTGTTGTGGAGGCTTAGCTGTCTGGTGAATGTTTCCCACCGCTTGCGATTGTGATAATGACTCACGGTGACGTAGCAACCATCACGCTTGCGAACCATTTGGGTGCTCAATTCTTTTCATAATGCTCGCAATTTGATGCATTGTGTTATTTGTGTCATTCATATAACTGCAGCTCTGTCGTGTATAAATATAGATTTTTATCATTCTATGACAACTTAGTGTGTTAGACGAGTGGTGTGCATCGAGTAAACAAATTTGAGAATTATCTTATACCAAAGATTAGGTGTTTTACAAAGCCACCGTGAATGTGATATCATCGAGAGGCTCCAGAGGCGGAGGCGGCGCGTCGGTTGCACTGACCGTCGCTGTCCACACAAGCGCGGTTTTGTCAGACGTTGTTAACTGGACCCGAGAAAGTCATCTATTTCGAAATTTAAGTGTTGCGTGAGGCCGGCGTGCGGCGTGTCGTTGCGGTGCCGCGGAGTCTGGCATAGAACGGCGAGCGACCGGCGACGCGCTGTCTGCCCGGTCTTCCGGACCGCACCCGTCCGACCAGTCGCAGCACACCGCCCGCTGCCCGCCTCGGGCGATCGGCCTTCACAGTTAAATAATTAAATCGAGAGAGCGACGCCGCGGCCGCCTCTATGCGGGCCTCGAAGACGCCGTCGCGGAAGCCGCTGCGCCAGCCTTGGTGGCGCTGATCTGCGCAATCGAGGCCGGTTTCTGCGCATATTGCGTCGTTGCCTCGTCTAATCCTCGCAGAAACCTTCCGAGCTAACATTGCTCTTTTTTACCCATGACGTAGCTATTCTAGCACTTTCAGACTGACTTGTTTAACAGAGCTAATATTTACATACGTTATATGTAAACTATTGTTCGAATTTTAAATTTATAATACACATTCGCTTAGTTGATGTAATAACTTTAAGAATTTTAAATGATTGAATAGACGGAGTATGCTACGATGCTCTTAGTAATAAATAATAATATGATAAAAAATTACATTACAATCTCTGCTGTATGTACAGCGACGTGGCGGGATATAAACTTGAATCAAAACAGAAATTTGTGAAAGTTTAAAAAAAAGACTAACGTCGTGGACATTTCATTCACATTTCTCGCGTCTTAGTGTGAATACCTGTTAAGAGAACTAAGTTGGTCATATGCTTGTCCAAGTGAACGATTACAACTTAGGAAAACATTCGACTGTCGTTGTCGTAACGTCATTCAAGTTTACTAATAACAAATCGTTCTGACGTTCAACACACACGATATATACGAGTTGAAGTAACACATAGTAGTATATTAATTCATGCACACAAAAACTAAGCCAGCATTTCAACGCTAGACGTGTTTAAAAATTTGGGCATTAAATAAAGATGATAAATTTATTACAATTATAGAACGTGTACGCATTTCCGCAGTATTTAACTCGACATAACAGAGGCTCTCGTCTAATGTGAATAATAATAGTTGGTCCGATCTACGCAGAACGAGCTTACAATATCTCTAAGTCTTGAAGTGGTATGCTTGGGTTTCTATTTAATTATAGGATCTAAAGCAGATGTACTACCATCTTCTCTATTGAAATTAGTATGTTTTTTTTAAATTTCAATAGTCTCGCGTATCATACTTGATACGAATCTGTGTTATTTTGCGACCAATCTGATGTAGTGGCGGTGATGATTTTGAACATTTTCATATACTGCAGACTGTAGAGTGTCGGTGTTACACGTCAGCTATATATTCTTTTACGCGGATTTTTATAAATCTCTTTCTTTGTCATATGTAAGGAAGACTACCTTCACAATCAAGCTTGTACATTCCTACATCTTGGTATGTAGGAGTATACATCTTGTAGAAGGATATTACACATGAAGGAAAGTAAATAAGTTGAGTCGGACAGGTAGAAGAGCTAACTATGTCATCGGGACGTCGAACACCTCAGTCCTCTCCGGTGCTATAAAGCACCCAAAACGTCAGGAATTCAAAAATTTAAACTAAATTCGACAAAATGAGTTTCATTTAATGTAAAGTATTCGCGTATACATAAGAAATCACGACATAATATTTATTTGGCTTATTATGAGTTGAGTACGAGAACGATGTAGTAATTATTAAGAGATACAATGTCGATAAGTGCTGGTGCTAATAATATTAGACAAAAACGAGACGCCCAATCACATTATATTAGTTTATTATCAAAAGTCTAATTAAATTGGGAAATTGGTAATAGTGAAATTTTATTTTCGTGATATGAAAAATCACAAACTGTTGCCTGATTCCGAAATTTTCAAATGATAAATAGTCGATCTAAAAATATCTTTCGGTGATTTTCCTTTTATATTTTGTTATTTTACTCCATATCTGACCGTAACTAGTAGGGCTAGCGTCCTAGCGCTCTAAATAACTTAATTATGTATATACATAGTTCATCTATCCCCTAAATCGAGAATCGACATCAGATACTTTTACTTGTATTGTGTTACTTGAGACCTTAGTACTCCTACTACCAAATGTAGAACAACGGAAAGGAATCTAAGAATCTTAAATGTTCCGATGATAAGCGTATTGTATTGACTTAGGCACTTGATTTTATTATGATTTTTTAACATAGTTTAACTATAACTGTTTATTGCACACAAAATATTACAAAACACAACAAACGTAAATTTATAAATGTATGTACAATTGGGTATCCCTATCAGGCTCATTTATCGGGGTCGATTTCGTTAGATCCCTAATTGACATAATGAAACATTTAATAAATACTAGCGATCTGCCCCAGCCGCGGCCTCGCACGAGAGATTCCCGAATCTCGACAGCAGTGCCATCTACCGGATCTAATTGTGGATCTAAACCATCCGGGGACCCACTTAAACACACACATAAAATTTCACCGCAATCGGTTCAGGTGTTTAGGACGAGTTCAGTGACAATACAGACAAATTAATACACGTACAGAAGAAATATATATATAAAAAAATTATTAAGTGAATATTATATTCTTGAAATCAATTAATATCACGATTATATTATAGTAATTTACCTATTTCAGCCGAACTAATGTCTTGTATTAAGGACATTGCATTTCGTGTTCAAAATTCATATTATCTCTGTATATAGTCATAAAAGATAGTCCCCGCTGACACCTCGATAAACATAACACTCCATGTTTTAGCTAAAATAAATGTATTTACTACTGACTGAGACCAGTGTCATAGATACGAGAAGTCTAGTGCTGCGATCGTCAATACGCCTGCAAAACGTGACGATTAAGGCAAGTCCTCCGTACTATGAGAGAGGTCAGTGTCCAGCTGTAAAATTTCACTCGTGGGAAAAAATGAAGAAATGTACTGCAAACTCGGCATATCATTCCAGATTACAAGGTAAAAGGTAAACCAACTAAAATATGCATTTAGTTTTCATAACTAACGTCATCCTAAACACTAGTCGAATGGGATTTTTATGTTGAACAGGGTATAAGTACACCTTTCCAATTCTATTGTAAGAGGGCGACTAGCGACCCGCTCCATATGTGGCGGTATATACCTACATTTAAGAGTAAAGACTATTTATTTATATCAATTTTTCAAAAAAACCTTGAAGTTTTTCTGTTAATATATAGCTTAGATTATTCCGATTCAGCCGCTCTGAAGACTATCCCGGACACAGGCAGGTAGGCAAACAAAAATTTTACAATAGTTATTGATGCTTTAATCGCACGCAAATAACCTCAGCTCAATATAAGGCAGTTATTTCGATATTACAGACTGACACTTTAATTTCACAACATGTCTGCCACAGTTGCCACGCTTGGCGGGAGGGTTGACGATCACAGCTTTTATTGTACAATTGCTGTTATCAGGATGCTCCTGCCCATCTCCTGCCTGCTTCCCTCTGTCGCCACTTACGATACCCACGGGAATTTTGCGGCATACCTTAGGGGGAGGCCTATGTGCAGCAGTGGACTTGTAAAGGGCTGTAATGGTGATGATGATGTCCTCAATTTCATTTATATGTTTAGATTACATTAAATCTCTCGCAAACGGGCTATATAGCTGTAGTTGCATAGCTTCCAAGTTGTCGTCTATATCGCACAACGCAGTGCAATGATGTTCCACAAGTATGAACTCAAATGCATGGCGTTACAGTTTGAGTAACATTGCCGAGTTATTATATATAATCTGCAAGATTTTTTTTTTAAATCGAAGTGTCAAACGAACTTGTAGACTGCCTGGTAATAAGTGGCTTCTTCAGCCCATGGACACTTGCAACCAATTGCAAAAAGTTTTCAAACAAGTACGGTCGGACTCAACATAGTTACCGAGCACCGTTTGAGTAACAAAAGAGCTTATAGTCCACCGAATATCGATTAGCCTTTGGACATTTGCACCTGACTGTAAAGAAGGGACTACTGATGTTCTGTTACTCATCATCAGGACGATTTTACAGCACCAATGGGACGAAATGGGGTGATAGATACCCTTACTACACACTGCCTACAGCTTGTATTTTTACTGGTTCTTTATAACCTTTAAATAGGAACACATCCCAAGTACACACCGTTACACCATCATTAATTGTCTATTTATCCACCAAGAAATTAATGTTCTATTAGATACGTAATTACATTGAGAGGTAAACCAATCGAAATAAAGATGTAAATGCTTTTATCTGTTTCCAACTAACGGAAGTTGACAACGTCAAAAGATATATTGTTGTGCAGCGATTGAACGTGCAAACACAAGCTCGTCCCATCCATTCAGTTGCTGACATTAACGCTTGTGCTGCAAGTTAGGTAAAGACGATCTTTTGTTATGGCCATTATAAAGTCGGAGATTTTTCCGACTGATCGGAGAAAAATATTAATATATAGCATACATCAATTTGTTCCTCGTACTGCGTTTGAATTTCAGTACCGTGTCTATAGTAAATCAAATTAATTTTTTACAGTAATAGTGAAAGAATATTTGGAAAGTCTACAGAACGACCATAAAAATTCTTCCGTGCATCTAATGGACGTCACACACGGTCAGTTCAACTGATCATTACAACTGATAAGTTCAAACTATCAACAGTTTTATATTTTTAAAATAGTGGATTTTCGATATATCGATCATTATACATATATATCAATATCGGTGATTTGCATATAACTTTATTTATGGATATATCGAAAATCCGATATTTTGAAAAATATGAACAGTTTTAGTTTTAGCTGATCAGTTGGAATGATCAGTTGAACTGACCGTATGTGACCACTATAAGCATTTGACAGTAACGGAAAGTACGCCATAAGATAAAGACTAACAATGAATGAGAGGTTAACGTTACCGTCACAGTCTATCAAAGATCCACTGCTGAACACAGATTGCCTCACGGCGGGATAATGGCCACAGTTGCCACGCTTTGCGAGTGGGCAACCGCAACTCTTATTTTTTAGTTCCTTATGTCGTAACTTACGAATACGACAACCAAAGGCCGATATTTTTACGCCGCCACCACACGTTAGTGGTAGATCGTTATGTAAATTTACCGAAATCGTCATCGCTTTGATTCATGGATTAAAGTCCATTGTTGTTTATAAAGTGGCATCTTTAAACAAACGTACAATAACATGTTGTTTCTCAAAATGCGACTGTCTAATTAAGTTTACAAAAAATATGTCGACGTATTTTTAAATATTACCTAGAATATGTAGATGCATAGCATTTCATAAGTGTAAATTCACGTTCCAAATAAACAATAAAGCAGTAAACATTTTCCACCTGTGAAAGGAACCAGTGATCGTAATTTGTACTGATAAGGTTTTATTTGAATTCACCGTAGTGATTGAGCGGGCATCCTGTTCCATGGCTCGGCGGCGGCTCCACACTCAGACGATTCTTCGAATCGGTGGATATTGTCGCAAATTGCCGCTTTCGCCACCCGCTGAATAATGCATGCGATAGCATAGCGTCGCGTCTCGCACCCGCCGCCGCTGTCGCTGCCGTTGCCTCGCGCCACCGCACTCGGTTCCCTCCGTATATTGTCTCCTAGATACCGCGCTGGACTGAGATAACGTTTATGATAATATGGCTACGGTCGTAATCGCACCGTAACGAAACAATGATAAACAACAAAGTCACAAGTTTACAGTTTTAATTTCGCCGATCAATCGTAAAAATTAACGGTTAGTCAATAAGGCAGTATCAATTAGTCAATAAGTAGTTCGTACAGATAGATTTTTTATTAAATCGCAAATTGTTTACACTCACTAAAATGTTATTAGAGGAATTAATGTGTTCTTGACGACATATTGTATTGATATAATTCTACTAAATTAACGGTTTGTCAATAAGGCAGTATCAATTAATCAATAAGTAGTTAGTACAGATAGATTTTTATTAAATCGCAAATTGTTTACACTCACTAAAATATTATTAGAGCAATTAATGTGTTCTTGACGACATATTGTATTGATATAATTCTACTATATTAAACAAAGACAAAATAAGCTACATTCCATAAACCGAATTAAAATAGTCAAATGCAAAAGTCATGGTGGTCCCGACATACGCAGTAGCGAGGCGCGAGTTGACGGCGGTGGCGATGGCGGCGGTTTCCCACAGAGGCGACTCCTCGACCAGTTCATCGGAATGTGGTCGCGGCACCGGCCCGCACTTTCACCAAAACAATTCGTTAGCGGCCTCTTTCGCCACCGCGCCGCGTGCCGCACGTCACCACCCCGCCACCCCGCTATCCCGCAACCTGGTCTTGTGAAAATTAACAACATACTCATATATTATATTCATTATGCATAAGACGTTCCCTAACGCATTACAAACAGAGCAAATTTATGTGAACAATCGCAATATTTAAAAAATTAAACATGCATTATTTATTGTGCTTTGTTCAGATCCATTTAATCGACAAAGCAAGTTTTCCCGGGACTTAACCCTTAAAATATCCTTCGGTAAGATCGTCAATATTTAACGTGTTTATATTCGAAATAGTTCTATTTTGATACAATCGAGTGAACTGATATTGGCCGTAAAAACACATTTATAAGTAGAATTTTCATCCTTCCTTTTAGAATCAGGTCACTGCCAGTGAAGTGTTTATTCTCCGGATACATAAAATTGGGTCAACATCTGGACATTGAATTCATTGTTGCTTCGAGACTATTGTATAGTTTCCCTTTTTGCTACTCAATAGCATCAAATGAACAGTAAAATTCAGTTTTTTATAAATATAATTTTGTCATAATCAGGAATCAAAAATTGGTTTATTATTATATATGAACTCCCCAAAAAATACACATCTTAAGTAAATAATAAATATATTAAAATATATATTCGTAATAAGCATAACAATCTTGCAAAGTAGCCTTATTTTGTCTTTTATATTAATATTTGCTTTATTTGTTGGTTAGGTATGGCCAACTATCTGGCATGGTGGAGCCAGTGTTCGGCGTTCTGGGTGCAGTGGCTGTATCTGCCGCTCAGCCCGTTTTACCTTACGCACTGGCCTTTGCTGCTGGTGCGATGATCTACGTCGTTGCCGACGACATAATACCTGAAGCGAACGCATCGTAAGTTACCCTGTTATACGAGTATATTACATTTTTGTTCCTTATGCTGTTTTACAACAAACGCGACAACACTATTACAACTAAATTCCAGAAACCAGTTCATAATATAGCCCCTGGAAATAAGATGGTCGTTTCGAAGCTGTTTCTAAAATAAATTTTGTAAATATTTGGTGCAACATTTTTCTTATTGTATACGAGCACACAATCCACCTGATGGTAAGTGGATGCTGTGGCCCATAGGCATCTACATTAAGCTTTGATTAAGAAGCAAAATGCAGATGCGTTGTCACCCTTGAGGACTAAGATGGAATGCCCCGATTCCAGTAAAATGGGTTTCCGGTTCTCTACACTCACCATACGAATTACAGCAGCATTAAGCGCTGGTATTCCGTGAGAGCGTGGTCCTTCCCTGGTCCTGTCCTGGAGCTGACCCATTCAAGCTACGACCATAATATAACTGCAGCGTGGCTCTACCACGTATAAACAACATTTTTCTTATTGTATAATTTACTTTGAAAGAAGTCTCCCTTGGTTTCTTCCTTGTTCTTCCTAGGAAAGAGGTTTTTTCCGAATCAGTGCTAAAAGTAAATAATGACATTCTATAAGAATTATATAAAATAAATTTAGTAAATTGTTGGTACAAAATTTTTCTTATTGTATAATTTGCTTTGAAAACAAACACTCCCGATTGGTTTCTTGCTTTTTCTTCCTAGGACAGAGGTTTTTTCTGAATCAGTGCTAAAAGTAAATAATGACATTCTATAAGAATTATGTAAAATAAATTTAGTAAATTGTTGGTACAAAACTTTTCTTATTGTATAATATTCTTTTAAAAAATGGGTCCGGATTGGTTTCTTGCTTTTTCTTCCTAGGACAGAAGTTTTTTTCTGAATCAGTGCTAAAAGTAAACAACGATATTCAATCGATAATCGATATTCTATAAGAGTTGTACTCAGTCAGGTCATAAGTTCTGTCAAAAACTTATAAAATTAATGGTACACTTTTTGGTAATTATATAGAAATTATATATGAAATGGAAGGTAATTTAATTTAGATTACAGTTTTATTTACATTATTCAAAATGCCCTCCCCT
>DWHP01000750.1:0-18148 GCA_018247895.1 Parnassius honrathi
CACATACATACACACACACACACATATACACACACATATATATATATATTTATATATATAACCTTAAACCTTCTCATAAGTGAAAGGAGGCCTGTGCCCAGCTGTGGGGCATGAATTTGGGCTGTAATTTTAACTTGATACAAATTATGACAATCTAAGAAAGCTCGTCATGTTCAAGCATTCTTATCATTTTAACAATCATCTAATTTATGCAATAATATCTTAGTAATATTACTGAAAATCTTGTGCCTGTACTTTAAAACAAAAGTTACAATTTATTACGTATATTACGGTTATGGACATCGCTCATTTTATCTTTCCAACATAAATAATACTATCTTGGTACCGCTTGCGAAAACAGTTTCATTTTTGAACCTTTTCTGAACAAACACATTGGCTGAAGAGAAACTGCACGCTAAAGAAAATTCGTAAAAAGCAAGAAAAACATAAAAGGATCGACAGACGATATCGGTTGCGTGCGCACACACATTATGTGTTTTAATATAGTTTTTAAATAAAATATGAATTTATTTTTAAACTAAAATATGCAATTTTGTAAAACAACGCTCTATTATAAAAGCATTTACTTAACTTACAATGTGTCATGTTTGTGAGGGTCAAAATTTGCAACCGAATTTTAAAGCAGTTATCCTTAACCGATTGAGCAGAAATTTTGCAGACATGTTTAGTTTGGATGACAATGTATGGTTAGTAACGTGTCGTCATTCTAAATCTAATTAAAGCGGATCGCCCTAGATGGCGGACTAGTTATTTTCTATGCACTCCCATAATATGGGTATCAAATGAAAGGGTTTGCTGAAATAAATAGTAAAAAACATTTTAAAACAAGTTTTTATTCGGAGTAAGATCATTATATGTGGGGTATTTAATAGCTATAAATTTATGATTGAACCATATTATTGCATAAGGAATAATTTTTTTATTCCAGTTCTGGTAATTTCGCACAATTTTCACAATGTAATATCAATGTACGTACGGTGCATCAATGTACAACTACCATTAAACACCCTTTCATACGTGTCCGTTGTGAAAATTGGCTCCTTGCGTAGTGGTAAACCAAAAACAATTAGAACGTTACGTAACACGTCACCGCTCTACATAGCAAGTGGGCGGCTTGCCGGTGGTCAGCCGGCGAAAGTAAGTTGCAACAGGTTTGCACTCGCGCATTCCACGTGTAATGCCTCTTATTGGATCGCACTATTTGACCATGCAATTATTATACATCGTCATTACGTCCGTCCCAAAATTGTAATAAAGTATCGTAGCTTAGTTGTGGTTTGTCAAAAACAAATCATTGAAGTCTTTAGCACTTAATTTGTTAATTTCCACGTAATAAAACAAAATGATGTGTCCTGCCCAGTCTGAAGATAATCTCCCATCCTCCCTCAATTGCGTACACTATCCCCGTCACCACAAATCCCAGTATCCATAAATGGTCAGTGAAAACACACTTCTTATTTTATGGTTTGATAACTTTCTGCTGGTTTAAGTGAATACAAGTTTTACGATAATGTAACGGTGGAGTTAAAACTATTATGTTTTCGATATTTATTTTTACAACTTTGGAAAATATTATTCGTATATTAAACTTTATGAATGACGATAATGTTTTATATGTGGTAGAATGATGCTGCATTTTTCACAATTTTATTGGCCTTAAATTTTTGTGCGCGGTATCCTATTTTTCTAAAATAAAAGTAGTCAACGCTACTCCTTATAACATGATCTATCAGCCAGTGAAAGTCCCGTCAAAATCGGTGCAGTTGCTTCGGAAATTAGCCGGAACAAACAGACAGACAAAAATTTTAAGAATTATTATTTTTGTTAGGTATATAAGTAACGTATATAATTTCATAGGAATCTAGTTAAAAGCTGTAATTTTAAACATTAAAACAGGACACTTCAATTTTATTTATTGTGTAGAATGTGTTTCGTGGCAAAAAATAAAACCACAAAATCTGGACAAATCTTGTGTTCAAATTACTAAAATAAAATATATTTAAAGTAAAAATAAATTTAAAAAGTCCGGTGTGAATTTGGTTCGAAACTTGTTATCTACTAGAGGGGACAGAAGACATGTCGAGCCATCTAGTGGTAGATAATAATTCTTTAATTAATACCCTGACCTAAACTCAATCACGACTTAGAGTCTCTTGCGTTGAACTACAACGTGTATTAGACGAGTTCATTCACAAATCATAACGTAATCTATAACAGAAAATTAGACAAAGTAAAAACGTTAACCGGTAATATATTATAAAATAATAATAATGAGCTTTAGTGAGATGAAACGAAAGTCACCGATATTTTGATAGTGAAAGTAGAAGCGGCGGACTAGTGGAACGCGCAGCAATAAAATACCTTATTAATCGATAACAGCTTGCCGTAAGACGTAAGTATTGCTAGGAAATTATTTATAGGCAACGAAGAAAAAATCTTCATATTCCCTGTGAAATATAATATTGAATAATATTAACGCTATGGATTTTATCGCATTTAATTTTGTTTTTAATGTTCCCGACGATTCAAGCGCCTTTACAGCAACGATGCGTACGGGCTATGTATGTAATTACTCTAAAGGTATAAGGTACGGCGGTGGGGACTGAAGTGTCTGACGTTTTGATATCATAGTTATTTCGGTGTAACTTTAACTTATAAATATTTATTTTTGATCCGTAGAAATATCTGGCAGGATCTTAGTCAGGTAGGTTTAGGTAGAGGAAATTTTTGGATTTATTTTTATTGAATAAGGGATCCTAAACAAACGGAAGTCATCAGTTAACCAAGCTATCTTCTCTTTTGGAATTTAAAAATAACAAAATAAAACGCGACGGAATCCGTAAAATTAGTAATATTCAATGATTAGTTTACGGAATTTTTAACTAAAATGTCGTATGAATGAAAGCCACATTATTTTTATCAACCTATAACAGTCCACTGGTGAATGTGGACCTCTCTTTACTCTTAATCGACAACCTTGGTGACTACCAAATATCTCTCACATTTGACTCTAAGTGAGGAAGATATCTAAAAAAATTGATTAATGAATTGGAGACCATTAGGTCCTTGTGATCCTATACACATTCACCTTTCACCGCACCTACCTATTAGATGAAATGTATGGATTCCCTAACGTAGCCACCACAGGTAGAAGAATGTATACTAGGTGGTATAGGACTTCTTTTTTGTCTAGGAGTCTGACTGAGTAGGTACTAGCCTTTCAACTATTTCTGCTGCCAAGATGTAGCACGTGTGTGTATTCCGGTCTTAAAGATGATGACAAGATGTGAGGCATTCCATCCTAGTCAGTACAACGCATCTGTAGCTACTAATATTAGTACGTGGTAGAGCCACGCGGCAGCTATATTATTGTTGTAGCACGAATGGGTTGGCTCGACCGGGGAAGGACCACGCTCTCACAGAATACCAGCGTAAAATATTAGCTTGATACTGCTGTGCTTCGTACGGTGAGTGTGGAGATCCGGAGACCCTTTTTTACTGGTAACGAGGCGTTCCATCTTAGTTCTCAGGGGTGACAACGCATCCGCGTTTTGATTCTTAATCGAGGCTGAATGTAGATGTGCACTGTGCGCTCGTTTGTCACCCTCATTCTACAAAAAAAAGCTTTGCTTACTTGAAGTTGGTCTTGGCCTGCAGTAGCTACTTACCATAAGGTGGATTATAAGTTCGTTTGTCACTTTATCTAAAACACAACATTAAAATTTAAGTACAGCGTTTAAGGATTTTTTCACTATATATTCGTTAGTACTATTTAAGCCTCTACACTTGTGAGCATTGCCCACCAATTTAAGCATGGGTTGAAATGTAAGCACAATGCTTTCTACTGCATTATACATTGAACTTTCTAAGATCAAAAGAGCACAAGTCATTAATGCTTTGAACTCTGTTAATGTTGACAAATCTATCTAAACAATTAAACTATTATTAACTACAAACGTCTCAATTACAGTGATCTGTCTAGCAACACGCACTGTTTGTATTTTTGTATCGCACGCACTTAATTGTTCTAGGTTAAGATGATTATCCATTCGCAATCTAAAAATGTAAAACATGGGGTAAGATTTAAAAAAAAATAAATTTGTAATAAAAATAAATGCTGAAATTAAACAAATAAACTCTTAATAGATTCAAAAGTCGGTGCAAATACAAAATGTATAGAAGAATTGTGGCTTCGACTTTAGAAACGATTTTGTGGGATTCATTTCATTGTTTTTATTTCTATGAAGTAGATTTTTATTTTTTTTAAGTTTAATTTTTTAACCGTTTTGAGTGGATTGAAGAATAAACAAGTCCAAGTAACAACTAGGAGTTGTTTTAATGTAACTGTTACGATGACACAATTTTATTTACTATTTTTCCATCAAATTTTTTCTTCAAATTTATATGGGCCACCACTGAAGTGCAACCCTTTACAACTGACACTGATATCGAGTAACATATATACAAAAAAAATACACAGTCGATTTGAGTACTTCCTCTTTTATTTAAGTCGGTAAAACATCAAATAATGAAATTCATGAATCAATATTACGTTTTATTAATACAAAATAAAACATATGGCACTGCGCTTGCCAAATATTACCAGTACTATGTTAGAGGCCCACTTTCCGGAACATTTTCAGGATTAAGGGAAATTATGTCCACTTTATCATATGGAATCTAAAGTTTCCACCCAAATCTTTTCAGATCTAATTTAAAATAGTTAGTTCTATTTTAAATTAGATCTGAAAAGATTTGGGAATATTTCCAGGATCTATAAAAATTGATAAAAGATATAGTATTCTAATGATTAAATTTTTGTTTGTTTCAGCACACGAGAATGCGAGCCGATGCTTTTTGGTGCAGCGCGGGCGCGTTGCTCTTGCTTGTAGCCGCTACAAACGCCATTCGTTCATCTCAGGTAAGATTTAATGTTAGGATAACTACACATATGATGTTATAGTCGTGTCTTGACTTTCCACGTTGTCGTTTCTCTTTTAAAGCGAGAAAAACGTTCATTTGTTAAACGGTTATTAGATAAAGCTATAATTTATTTCTAAACAGTATCTTAGTTAACTTTTTACAAAAGGCAATTAAAACGTTATATAAGTCGGTTAAATGAATTTTTTAATGCTTTTAAGGAGGATAATTGTCGCTTTCTAATCAATACTTAGATCTGACTTATATTTTCAAACAAAATTAGACTGAAAATACATACATAAGATTTTATATAACACTACACGTACGGTTATTACGCGTATTAGCTTTAATCCACTTTATGCCACTACTTGACATGGGCTTTCCCAATGAGGCGCTGACATGCATTACGTAAATGATCGACTTAATCCTGCTCCCCAATATTAATCTGTAAAAATGAGATTGGATTTGGAATTTCCACAATGACTCAGCCACCAGGAACTCGTAAGTCGATCAGCAGGGTAATTTGTGAATATGCGTTAGGTATATGGGGAAAAAGGTAACACTGTTACCTTTATAGTTCGGTCGTTACTATTACTGATTATTATAGTAGTAACAGTAAGTAGTAGTTGTAAACATTATTTAAGCTATCAAAGTAAATGTTTGCTTTTTCGATTATCTTAGAGATAACATACTCGTATAATATGTTAGTCGTGCACACTCACACTCTCACTTAATTCGTTATTTCAGATCAAAGAAGAATTTACTTCATTAAAATATGAAAAAAAAACGTTGAATATCACATTAATGTCAACGGGACTTTTAAAGGTTTTTCTGAAAAAATATTACATAAATATTATTATTTTACGAGTACGGTGATTTACGTATAATTTTAATGATAAGATAGATCAACTTACTGCATACTGCAAGCTAGTTCTATTAGGATATGTTATAAAAACACCCTTTATATCATATATACTGATATAATGATGTATATCATTACGTGTTTAAAGATGCCTTTACGGGTGTCTTTGATGGTGTAACACGGCCTTACACCTTACAGTCACTAACTTTCACAGAGTTATAGTATCATACATTATCGATACGAACACGATATTTACTATCGTGTCGTTTGGTAATTTACCAATCATATTTCTGTATCAGAGTAGGTATTTGAATTGGTATCTCCAGACATTACAGAATAAGGACACGTTGGGTAAAACCGAGATTATCGCGTACAATTTCTTCACAGCGTCGATTTCATTCAAATAACAATGGAAATATAACATTTTAACGTACTCGTATTAATATTTTACACCCTTGTTATTGATAACTAGACATTCCGTGTATGTTATCAGGGGTTATAACAGATATACATCCACTTATTATCAGGTTGATTATTTGCTAGTCGTCACCCTCACTTGTACAAATTAGAAAAAAATAAGTGTCATTCTTATTTGCAAAGCGTAAAACAGATTCTACACATTGTGGTTAGTTCTAACGTGTCAATTTATACAGATTGAAATATTATTGTCTTAGTTACTTGATCCTGTTGCCTCGGTAGGTAACCAAGGTTGTTTGTTCAACTGTATCAATGATCTATAATGCTAACATTGGTTATCACTATTGAATTACGTTCTCCGTGACACATTGTTTCAGTTCATTAGTTGATTTTATAATAGAAGCCTATTAGTTACACAACTCAATGATTTCATGTGCGTTACTTAATGACGGGATATTTGAATCTCGAGTTACTTCTTTAAAGTCTATAGAGTATAGAAGTATATTATATATTAGACATCTGCCAACTTCACTCGGGTGATTTCTGTATCTCGATAACAGCGACAGCTACCAGGTCCAATCGAGTTTTTAAACCATCCATGCTTTAAAAACTCGATTGAACCTAGTGAGAGATTTTATACCATCGGGTGTTAGAGTTTTTAAACCATCAATTACGCACAAAATATTTTTTAATTCGGTCAAGCCATTTTCGAGTTTTTGCGGACTAACGGATAGCACTTGATTTTATATAATACATATAAGAGAAGATATAGTTAACCTTTTAAAAAAAACAGTAAAATTCGACTTCAAGAAAAAATCTACATAATAGCTTCTGAAGTCGGTGCCAAGATGTAGAGTATCGAAGAGTTAGATTTCCAACTTCAGATGCTATACTCTATCTGAAATATTTTTTCTGGTATTGAAGACGATTTTACAATTTTTTTTAAAGTTTAATTATTTCATTCTATTGCGTGTAGTGGAGGAGTAGGAACATCGACTACCTCATATTATTTCTTGTGTGTCGTAAGACGCAACATTGGAAGATTGAAACAGGAGATGGACCGCAGTATTTTTCTGATAACAACTCAAATACAAAATAAAAATTGCAGTTGCAAACCCTCCTATAAAACGTGGCAATTGTGGCAAGCGTTCCCCCTATGAGGCAGTCTATGGAGAAGGCAAATCTTTCTTCCGCTTGGCTTGACGGTTTTGATGAAATTTTTATGGGGTACTTATAGGGTCACCTTATGGTACTTAGCTACAGATGGATAGATGGCACTGTTGGAGAAGTTCAGCCATCACCGGTGCAAAGCCGGCGCGGAACACTAGATGTTGTATAAAAAATTAATTGTTTTTTTTCACCCCTAGGGGCGAAATTTTTTCTTAGGATTTATATGTCGCCACTCTGGAAGTATGACCTATTAAATAAAAGACTTATCATTAAAATCGTTTTGACGATTTGGAGAAATTGATTAAAAACATGCTTATCTCTCTCTTGTGACAGATTTCTGTCTGCTTTGGACTGCGAACTGCAAGCGTGAGGAATTTCTATTCTCCGTTGAGGTTGACCACCGTGGTCAAATTAGCTCCCTAGGAGGTTGTTGTTATTACGACAGATTCTTTTGTTTTATGAACAGCTTTTGAACTATAACAAAATTAGTTCTGAGCTTATGTACGGTTTTATTGACTGCAACGATAGAGATCGTTGAATAGCAGTTGTCCTTTATATATATATCACGTTTGTCTATAAATGTCATATCGCCAAAATACTCAAACGTTATTTAATTTTACAACGTCATTAAGTTGCGTGATGTCACAGCCACTTTGACTTAAAATGATAGAGACAGCACGAGACTTAACGGCATCTTAAAATTGCGTAGCGTTTGAGTGTTTGGGCAATTTTTCAATATAAGATATTCTAATTCAACGTTTTCACTCTTCAAGTTTTGGTAGCGGTTGACGATTATTTAACCGTATTTCTTAGCATTGATATCGTAAATTAATTCATCACTGGAGCATCAACTTTACTTTCTATGCTATAAGTAGGTCGTGTGGTTTCAATTAAGGGTGAATACAAACACGGCGTTCAAAACGTCCTAAAATTGTAAATTAACATTTAGTACGTAATGAAAATTGTTATTTATGACGTTAATGATTTTGTATGAAAGTAATAACAGGCATTGTTATTAATAATGTAACTATTTTTTAATTGCTACTAGATTTTGGCAGGCTAAAGGTAAATAAAGCTTAAAAATAACAGCTTATGCTACTTATCAATGCTGTAAAAATGCGTTTCTTCATTTCTGAAAGAGTTTTGAAGCAAAGATATTCCGCCATGCCGCCACTATGTGTGTTCGCGGACATAAATTTCTAAGAGGCAGGTTTTCTTGCGATGTTTTCCTCCACCGTGATAATCAGTTTTTAAAATTGCTTATTACGTTAGAACCGGCGGGGGTCGACATATTTAAGTAAACATTTAAAAAATAAATAATTTGGGGAAAGTAAATTTGAGCGACGTTTGTGTAAAAGCGTCCTAATCTCATCATTAGTAAAACGTAATTTACTGTTGCGTTATCTACGTAGACACGTTAGTGAGTGAAGCGATTTGATACGCTACTACAAGCAACAAATAAGCTTAAAACTTACCGTTTGTTTTGATTTGGAACAATTAAAACGTGCACGTTTGCAATGAAATTTGTTTTTACTAATGTATACTAGTTTATTGTTTCATTGTTTCTGTAATTTGGGAACCACAGGGAACCATTTGGGAAGAATAGTTCTTGAGTGGCAACCTCGTACCGGTAAGCGAAGTGTACAGAGCGGTCTCCCACTGGATAGAGTAACGACCTGGTAAGATATGCAGAAAATTGATGGATGCCAGTGGCTCAGAACCCTGCTTTGTGGCATTGCTGAATTCCTTATTTCAGTTCAGGACTTGAGAATGGCTGTAATGATGATGATCACCGCCGGTGGATTATTGCAGGATTTCAAGAAAAACTTGAGAGAATATTATTAGGACATGCAAATGCAGATCATTATTAATATTAAGAATATCAGCTTTGTTTAACTTAACTGCATCATCTAGTGAAGTTGAACTTTTGGCTGTAATCGCTACTATGAATAAGCAGTATTGTACATTTTTAAGCCCTAAATTTTGACATCCAAATGTAAATAAACTGTTTAGATAATGGTGTGAATATGTGTAAACGAATTCACTCACGTGTATTTTTAAATAATGTTAAGTAAAAAATCTTACTTGTGTATATAGGTTTATGCTTAGCAGAAAACTTGCAAAGGACTGTAATGATATAAATTTTGGTGAAAAACGTGAAATGAACATAAAACTGACAAAGTGTGTGTCAGTAAACTCCTTCATACAATATTTTATTATACAATAGCATTTTTGGAAGGAAAAACACCGTTATTTGCAATAATTGTAGTAATTTGTTTTAATTATCTGGACGACTGCCTTCATTGCGTCTTATCACGATATCTTTTATACGTGAAATAGTTTTGAGCCACAACAGTTTCAAGATGTGGTCAATGACTTTTTTGTTCTGTGTACGTTGGAATATGTGTCTGAAATACACACTTTCGATAATAGCATGACGAATTTAAATCATAAGACGTATCAAGCAATGTACACACGAAACGCACGCGAAGTAATTAAGCGGTAATTACACTAAGTTGGCACTTAAACACGATCCTTAAATGTGCAGATAATGACAACTGATAATGGAATATTGTCGGTTAATTCAGTTTCTTGTAAGGCTCACATATAATCTAAAATAAACTAAGTTTATTTTAGTTACAATTTGACTAGAACTAGAAGAATTTGTCCGCCGCGCTGCCCCAATGTCTCCCACATTGGGGCAGCGCGGCGGACACTTCCTTGCCCTAAAACCCTCTCAGAAATGAGGGGAGGTCTGTGCTCAGCAGTGGGACGTATATAGACTGTAACTTCACTTTTTTTACTTTTAAGGAAGACGTTTGTGCTAAGAGTCTACGCCCCAGACATGTCTAAGTCCACTTATATCCAAGAGCGGTTTTGGGAAATGGTAATGATGGTGTTAATGAATTGTATGGGAAATGAAAATATTGTTACGCTAGGAGATTTTAATGGAAGGGTTGAGTTGAAGAGGCTCGGTTATGAAGTGAATGTTTGGTGATGAAAGTATAAATAAGAACGGTGAAAGCCTTATGTATAGAAAACCACCGTATGTATGAAAAAGAGTATTTTTATGACGACTACTTCCTTTCGCCACAAAAAGATTCACATGTATACTTGGGATAGAGGTGATGATAGAAGCATGATAGATTTCATAATTGTTAATGAAAGAATGAGGAGCGCAGTGGTGGATACAAGGGTTTACCGATGGTCCAACGTAAGAACGGATCATTATTTGGTTTTGTGCCGAATTAGTGGTCTATTCAGACGCTGTCGCCATCAGACATCTGTATCTACCACAGCGTTACATCGTATTAGAATAGAAATCTTGTAAGATGAAGGCGACAAAAACAAGTAAAAATGTAGACTGAAAGAAATTATAAGTGGTTTGGATGAAATATGTATGAATGAATTAGACTTGGAGAATGTATATTGCTAGCTAATTTCTGTTGGGGGCGATTTCTTCACCATCAGCTAAAATTAATTCAAGTGTGGCGACGCTGTCATCGTGCCACTAGTGAAACACACCGAAGCCTAAATCGCGCTATCAAAAATTCCAAATCATAAACAGTATATATAGAACATTTTCGAACTATCCACACGGAGTGTTTGTCGCTCCCCGGGCAGAACACCTGGCCCGGCGGGAGATCTCTCCTTTTCCTTCTACGGCCGTAGTGGCGTTGGATGGTCACCAGTTTCAGCGGTGGAACTGAATGTGGAAGTACCATTAGATTGCCTTGTAGTCTGTTGTGAGTTGAGAAGAAGGCAAGTAATCTGCGAGAGTGCCGTGAAGCAGAGGCGGGCAGTAAGGCTCAGAGCGGTGCCGAACACTGTATAGCGCACAGAGTAGCTTGAAGGAACAGGAAGTATTATTATTCCAGTGCTGCGATGAATCTTGTGAAGCTAGATGGCTTGCAGGATATGAAGACTGCAGACGATGTCTGCTCGGGAGCGAATGGGTGGGGTATTTCATGACGATGATGAAGCTTGAAGTTTCCGAAGGTTGTTGGTTGCGTGTTCAGATCACGTCGGGGTCACCACTGTGGCCGTAGAAGGAAAAGGGGAGATCTCCCGCCGGGCAAGGTGTTCTGCCGGGGAGCGGCCAACACTCAGTGTGATTATTCGGAGATGTTCTATATATTCTGTTTAAGATTCGGAATTTTTTATAGCGTGATTTAGGCTTCGGTGTGTTTCGCTAGTGGCACGACGACAGCGCCGCAACACATGTAGTGATGGTGTAAGAATATCCACTACCCCTTATCGTCCCGTGGGTGCGGTAAGAGGCGACAGAGGGAAACCAATCAGAAGATGGGTAGCAGCGTCTTCCTAATAACGACTTTAAATAAAAACTGCGACTTTCAACCCGCTCGCCATGCGTGGCAAGTATGGCAAATATACCCCACGAGGTAATCTATAGAGTAGGCCTAGATTGCACACAGCAGTGGAATTTAATATGCTGTGTATGTAATAAAATGGTAATAGAATAATAATGGCTGTAATTTAAATGTTCCTCTTTAAAATTCTGTCAGTTTATGAATTGTTTCATATATAACTTTTATCTGACAGTTAAAAATCACCCCTTATTTACGTAAATTAAAAAAACCGTAAATGAAGTTGTTTCTCGAGGAAATTATCTTTAATTTGTTTATCTTTCGTAGGGTACTTTCCAGTATTACTCTTCCTTTTTAATTTACTTCACGAAGATGTTGTTCAATTTATTTGTCTATATATGGAATATAGTTCACAGTCGTATGTATACTTTATCACGGAATTCAATTATTTTACTTCATTGAAGTTATTAGTGCATAAAAGATAACTATTTTATAGAGTATTCCGTTTTAAGTTACTTCATAATACGTAACCTTTGCCAAATATTTTATTTAGAAGTTTGAAATTCATAGTTATTAATATTTTCTTAGTTAAGTATATCAACTACCACAACCTATGGGTGTCGTAAGAGGCAACAGAAGGAAACAAATCAGGAGATGGGCAGCAGCATCTTGCTGATAACGACTGAAAATGAAAAACTGCAGATGCCGACCCGCTTACCAAGCGTGGCAACTATGATAAATATACCTCAATGAGGCAATCTGTCAGCGAGGCCGATGTTCAGCAGTGGACTTTAGTAGGTTTTAATGGTAACATAAACAGTAAATGTCTACTATAAAGAAGTATGGTGGCAATTAAACACACGGTTCAATTAATGTTAAATAAATACTGTAACCCATGAACATATATATTTATTAAGATAAATTTTATTAAGTTGCAAAATGCAGATGTGCTACCACCTATGAGAAAATGTAATACCTTGTTACTACCAGTAGAAAGTCTTCGGTTATCTACACTCACTATACGAAACCCAACAGCATTATGCTGCTATTTTACACTGGTATTCTGTGATAGTGTGGGCCTTTACCGGTAGAGCCGACCCATTAGCGCTACAACAATAATATAGCTGCAGCGTTGTTCTACCACCGTATATAAAGGATTTCTGGTTTAAGTTACTCGCTATATGAAATACAGCAACAGTATGCTATTACGACGTGTAGTGGCAACGTTGTGACGGTGTTGAGCTAATTAAATATATCTTCAATGCATGAGAGAATTCACTGGATGCTTTGGGTATATTCTGTGACCTATTCACAGCCTTTGATTGTGTTCACCATGAAACAATCAGGAAACTTAAACACTACGGTGTAAGAAGTGAAGCTGTTAAATTTATTATTTCATATTTATAAACTTGGGGATGGAATTACAGCTCCCGTATTAACTACAACACCATCGCTACGTGGATTCAAAGTGCCGCCATTCAACGAGACTTCTTCCTGTTCAGCCTACAAAATCCAGTTCGAATCTGTAAGGAAGGCGAGCGGCTGAAATAAAAGTAAGGCCATGACTGCTAGTACACTAGGCCTGCGCAACTGGGCCTTAACTGTTCTGGAAGCTGTCGGTAAGGAACTGACTTACGAGGAGCTCCTTGAGGTATTGAAGGTGAGATATGGCGACGCTCACGTCTTTCTTGGGCAGCTTAAAGATCGCGTGCAACGCAGCAACGAAAACTTGTAGCAGTGGGCCCTAGAGGTGGAGAAGCTGATTCGAGAAGCATACCTGTCTGTACCTGCGCTCACTTAAGAGGACCTGATGCAGACATTTATCAACGGCATCCGCGACCTTGAAGTTAAGGCTGTTGTGACGCTCTGGCACGAAAAACACGAAAAAAAGCAACGAAACGCTTAAGGCCGCCTCGGCCCATGCACTGAAGGTGGAAACCGTTCTGCAGGATCATCGTTTCTTTCACGTTAGGGAGGTTGCAGCAGCTTCAGTTCACGACCGCAATAAGTAATACAGCCCAAAGTACTACGGATGTGGGGAAAAGGGCCACCTTCAATCCAGCTGCCCTAAGCGAACTGTAAAAAGGAAGGTGATCGATCTCGATGGGAGATCTCGGCTGACAGCACCACCCAGCAGCAGCAGGAATACGACTGTATGATCAAAAATCGCAGCGGTAAATCACGAAGCAACGCAAATGATCTGTCAAGAAGATCTTGTCCTCAAGATTGCAAACATTGTACCAGGCAAGAGGGTAAGGAAGTGTTATCTGTGAAGATGCTCATGACAGACCACTTCAGCAACAAGTGGAAGGACAGCCTACAACATGCACAGAAGGAAGATTCGGACATCAAGCCGATTCTGGAACGAATGAAGGCCAATGCTCCCAAGCCCAACTGGAGCGACGTCTCAGCGATCGGTTCGACCATGAAAAGCTATTGGGCCCAATGGGAAAGATTGCTGATTCAAGATGGAGTTCCATGCCGTAAATGGAAAAATGATCAGGGTGACCGCTGTCATTTAGAAATGGTTGTCCCTAAAGCTAAATCACCGGATGTTTCACAGCTGTACCGTAATGGTTGTTCAGGACGCCATCTGGGAGTTAAACGAACTCTGCTGAAGATGCAAGAACGGTTTAACTGGGTAAGTATTGGTGCCGCAAATACGCAAATGTACAAGTTGTGCAGCTGTGAAGGGACCTCAGACTCGTAATAGAGGTGCATTGAAGTTGTACAATGTCGGTGCACCATTGGAGAGGATAGCCCTTGACATAGCGTCCGTTTCCAAATAATGAAAGTGCTAATGAATGGTAATGGCCAGAAGTCTTCGCCATTCCCAATCAAGAAGCTTCAACAGTTCCAGATAAACTAGTTCATGACGTCTTCGGTAGTTTTGATGTATCTTTAGAGATTCATAGCGATCAAGGAAGGAATTTTGATTTTCTAAAATTCCAGAATACTTGCCGAGTTATGGGTACTCTTAAAACGTTCTTGTTTTAAGAGTACCCAAAACTCGGTAAGAGACTTTTTACCACTGATGGAATAGTAGAACGATTTAATCAGACATTGGAGAGGTAACTATAAAAAGCTGTGGAAAAAGGGCAACGAGATTGAGACAAGCACATACAAACGTCATTGTTGTCATATCGAATCACTGTTCACGAAAGTACATCAGTGACACCAGTTTTCTCATACTTTGGAAGAGAATTACGGCTGCCTGCAAAACTGATCACCAGAATACCACCTGATGCCCCACAAACTATAACCGATTATGCAATCGACTTGTGCGAATTATGTGAACGACATTTATGAGCATGTCAGACAATTAAAAAGTGGGTTCGACGAAGTTTCACTAGTGTGGTTGCACAATCCAGTCCGCAGCAACGGGAAATCTCCTAAGGTTCAAGCTAAATATGAAGGACTGTACCGGATTATGACAAGGATTAATGACGTAACCTACTGGATACAGAAAGGTGCAAGAGGTATTCCTTAGATCGTCCTTGCAGATAGACTGGTGTGTTATTATGGGGCCGATAATGCTTGAGACAAGCATATATTAGGAGGTGCCAGTGTTATGCACCATAATTAATGCCTGGTACATGACAAGTTTTCACTAGCGCCATCTAGTATCGAGTAGCAGAACTAGGAAAGGTTTCTTAAAATTCCATATTAGAACTTTGTACACCTAGTCGGTCGGAACAGGTATGTACTCGAACATTCTGGATGTTTCAGTAGAAGAGGCTCTATATAAACCTGTAACTCCCGTGACCAAGGAAGTATTGAAATGGCAATTCAAGCGAATACTCCGAAGCGATATAACTGCGAATTAAAGTGACCTGTAGTACAATAGCCTGTAGTTTTTTTTTTGTGCGGGTGGGTGTAAATAAGTGCAGACGTGTTTCGTTTCGTAAAACGTATTTATTTTAAAAAGGAAGTAATTTACCATACTTTTATTATTTTTCTATATAATACAGTATCAGGCATCAACGCGTAAAGGTTTACCTCCTTATGCACTAGTTTTTTTTAGCACTGCACAAACTGCTGGAACCAAGTTTCTTATACACGAACAATTGTTACTACATACGTCACCATGTCCACAATTGCTGATATTTCCAGAAGTCAGGAGTCTTTGGAAGCACTCATCACTCGTAAAATGGCAGATTTTGAATCAAAACTCAACTCCAGCGCTTCCAAGAGCAGCAATGTAGACAGGATCAGCGAGGACTACACCGCTTTCCAGAGTTACGTCAAGGATATGTTTAACCTTCTTCGCCAGCAAATTGCAGAAGTCAGTCGCTCGCTTGACATTATAGAAACAAGGCACCGCAGGAAATTCCTTTTAATGGGCGGTGTCCCTGAAAAACCAGGCGAAGATTTATCCAGTGTCGTGATCAAAATTTTTCACGAAAAACTAGGTCTTAAAGATATAGCACCATCTTGTCTTCGAGCAGCATACAGACTTGGCCCGGTCAAAATACACCATACTCGTCCTATATTAATGCGCTTCACAGATATGTCACTGCGCTCAACTGTTTGGTTTAAGAAAACAATGTTAAAAGGCACCTCGTTTAAATTATCGGAATTCCTTACAAAATACAGGCAAGACTTATTTCTTCAAGCCCGTAAGCATTTTGGAATTAAAAAAGTCTGGTCATTCGAGGGCAACATAAGCGTTAGACTGCCTGACGGGTCTCGGCGTCACATCTTTAGCGCTAATGACCTGGATGCACTACTGCGCGATCTTCATAAAGCTGGGTGCAACGAGGAGCCGGAACAAGTGAAGGCAGGAACTGGCAGTGTAGTTTCCCGTAGTGAGCAGCCAAGAACCCGACGAGCACTCAGAAATAAGTAAACATTCTCGGGATAGTGGTAATACTTTGTTTACACTTCGACGGCTTATTAATTACTACGACTGCTGTGTGTACTGTGTGCGTCACTGAGCGTTTTTGTATTCGATCCTTTTGTTCTCCGCAACCGGTTACTAGGCCGGTTTGCGACACAAGTAATAGTATAGACTAATCTGAACCTTAAATTTTGTGAAATTACGCTTTAGAGTATTTTTTTTTCTTTTTTTTCTTTTTCGTTTAATATTGCCACTTCTCGTAGTGATTAACATATGTTTTTTTTTCCTTTTTCAATACGTATGATTTTTGTTGTCTCTGCAACTGTAAATAATTAAAATTAGTAACTTTCATGTAGTAAGTATTACTAGTTGTTTTCGTGTAATATTTTAATTTTTCTTTTTGTAAACAGTTTACCGGCGCGTTTGTTTGCAGTGCAATTATCAGCTAATAGGGTTTTTTTTTCTCTTTTTTTATTTCTTTTCTATTTTTTTAGACTATATATTTATATACTTTATATAAATAATATATATACATATATCATAAGTATAATCATATATTATGACAGATTCTGAAACCAATGAACTATTTCTCTCTGCTGATTCAGATTCTTCTTTTTTTTCACTAAATGACTCTTTTTCGGAACCTACTACTCTTCGTTATCTGCTTACTCAAAAGTTTCATGGTTTGACTAATAACTTTAACGTTTGTTACATTAACGCTCAGAGCATTCCACAACATTATAATGAACTTGTTGATACTTTTCATAATCAGTCTATTTCTGCGATACTTGTTTCGGAAAGCTGGTTAAAACCTACCTTACCGTCCACCTCCTTTGGAATACCTGGATTTGTCCTCTTAAGAAATGATCGTACGGGCAAAAGAGGTGGTGGTGTAGCGGTATACTTACGTAATGGTATACCCTATAAACAATTATGTGCTTCTTCTCCTGTTTATTCTGGTACAATAGAATACATGTTCTTGGAGATTACCTACTGTGGGACTAAGACTGTTCTCGGTGCAGTTTATTGTCCACCAGGAGTTAATTATTTTTGTGACCTTGAATCGGCTCTTTCTTCTATCGGCTCTGATTATCAACACTTTATTATAATGGGAGACTTCAATACCGATATTCTCTGTAACTCTGCGAGGTCTAGTGAATTGTACACAGTCATGAACTCCTTTAATTTGTCACTTCTTTCTCTCGACCCCACACACCACAATCTTGATACTGCTGATTCTTTAATAGATTTAATAGTGGTTGCTTCTGAAGACCATGTCGTTGGCCACGGTCAACTCTCCGCCCCTGGGTTTTCGCGGCACGATTTACTGTATATTTCTTATAGGATTAAATGTCCTAAGGTCAATCATGTGATGGTGCATCTGCGTAATCTAGCGAGACTTAATGTTGAAAAACTACAGCAAGGTGCTTGTAGTATAGATTGGAGTGATACTTACAGCGCAGAGAGTGTTGACGAAAAAGTAGCTCTTTTTAATTCAAATATACAGAAGTTGTTTGATAAACACGCTCCTCCACACAAAGTCAGACTGAAACGATCTCCTGCGCCGTGGATTACTGAGGATATCCGCAG
>DWHP01000751.1:0-18146 GCA_018247895.1 Parnassius honrathi
TTAGAAATATATAAGTATGTTTATCAGTTGTCTTAGTACCCATAACACAAGCTCTGCTTAGCTTGGGACTAGATGGCATTGTGTGATAGTTGTGGAATATTATTATTATAATTATAATATTATATTCAATGCGGTTTAAGATCTGTTATCTTTTTCTTTTATAGTTAATAAAAAGGAAAGAAATTATTACTTTAGCATTGATAAAGTATTGTATGTAAGTATGATTTACGATCTACTAAGTCATTATATTTTTTTCTATAGAATAAGGGTGACAAACGAGCACGCAGTCCACCGGATGGTAAGTGGAAAGACATCTACGTTTATCCTCGACTAAGAATCAAAATGCAGATGCGTCGTCGCCCCTGAGGGCTAAGATGGAATGCCTCGTTTCCAGTAAAAAAGGGTCTCCGGTTCTCTACACTCACCATACGAAACAACAGCTTTTGGCTGCTATTTTACGCTGGTATAATGTGAGAGCGTGGTCCGACCCTGGTCGAGCCGACCTATTCGTGCTACAACTAATATAGCTGCAGCGTGGCTCTACCACATTTAAAATATTTACGCAGTTATTTTAATATTTGTTGTGTTGTGTGTGTTCATTATTTATGCCAAAAAAAGTTTCTTTCTTTCTTACAAAAGAAAAACTTTAAGGGATTCCATCAACCATTCCAGAAAAATGTTGTTGCATACTTCTTGTAACGCTTAATAAACTTAGCAAGATTCTTAAGATATATTCAGTAAATTGAAATAATCTTGTTCTTGGCTAGGAAATCCGATGACCCTATCATAGACGATGACCGTTGCGAACGACTGCTCGCCCGCACGCAGAACAAGTGTAACGTGTGAAAGAACCACCTCGGCCTGCAGGGCTACTATCTTGATAACAGTTATAAAAACAATACAATATTCACACAATTAGTACCTTCTAATACTTCGTGAGTCGTCAATCCTTATTAAAACAATTTTTTAAAACTCAATCTCTTTATTTTAATTCAAAGTAATGAGACCAGAAAACGTTAGAACCTACAGCTAGATTTACTAAAAAAAATATTGTACGATTAATCGAATCTGTTTTGAGGTAACGAGACTATTTTGATATGTTTTATTGAATTAATTTTTTTTTAAATGCAGGTACTGAATATAATAAAATTAATTCGAATCTTCGAATATTTTGAATTCGATTCGAATATAATAAAGTTAACATGATACGATTTAATTATATTTAAAAGAGTTATATTGATGAAAGATCACTGTCCAAGAAGAGTCAATATATTCTTTCAAAATCTGTAGTATAACTTTAATAATGATAGGAATAATGTAAGTTATTGCAATTATCTCGTTAAAATAATAGACGATAAGGGAAAGTTTGCGGCCATTCAAATACATAAACATTAACAAAAAGTAGTTTCCGCGCGAGATGCTTTAAGTTGTTCTTCGGAAATACCAACCGACTTTTTTCTCGGTAAACATGGTGCAAGTGAAAATTTGTCGAAGGGCCTAAAAACTCGCCGGACGGGTCAACATGCCGCTAAGTGTGCCGCACATTGTGAATGGAAGCTGCGTACGAGAAAGCCGCCGGCCACTGATGCTTTCGTTTGACATTTCGCCCGTAATGGTAATCGGGTGACAGTACGCACAACATTTTTTTAACGGGACCAAAGGAATTGTGAAGTGCCGAAAGTATAAACAGCAGGGCTTGTCAAGTTGACATTCTACAAGCGTTAGCGCTAGTAGAAAATTTTAAGGAAATTAACATAATAACTTTGGCATCTCACTTTGGTTAATGTAACCAAAATATAAAGTATGTACACAAAGCTATAATCTATATCTCTTATCTTACTGTACAAAGTATCGGAATGTGAGCGGCTAAACCTAGTCTTGTTCAATCCCCAGAAGACACGAGATTTCGCGTTTACCCGCTAAACCCTTTGTCGTATCTCCTCAGTTTCAAGACTCCCCTTGCTGCCTCAGCCAGCATCGGAATCCTCAACGTCGACATATCGATTAATGTGCAGTTTCGTGGTCACTTGAAAAGGAAGGCCAAATTTTCTTTTAAAAAACTTGGCCTATTAAGCAGAGCAGGACAATATTTCATGCCAGCACATCGCTTCCAACTTTACAAGGCGCAAGTTTGGCCTCACATGAAATACTATTCTTATCTCTGGGGCCGGCCACCCTAGTGCCAGCTCCTTCTACATGACCGCATCTAGCGCAGAGTGGCTCGAATCATAGACGACCGAGTACTTCCTGATCAGCTCGATTCACTGGCCCCGCGAAAGGATGTTGCATCTCTTTTCATTTTCTATCGCATCTATCACGGAAAGCGCTCTGAAGAACTGTTCGGATTATTTCCGCCGCCGAATTTCATAACGCGTCGCGCACATCGCGTCAAAACTCACGATACCCACACCAAAATTAATTTTATAACAAAATCTCAGAAAATATAGAAAATCTGACTTCCGCCAAGTTTAAAAAACTATTAAACGAAGATGGTATAAAAAGGGTTATTATGATATTTAGGAATTTATGACCGCTAATAAGCCCTGGAAATGAGGTGATCGCTACTAAGCTATTTCTTATTTATTCTGTGTACCTAATTACGAATATTGTGTAACTTTAAAGATTGTAAACTGTTTAAAAATTTCTACATTGAGTGAAAATGTTTCTATTTCTAGAAAATTATAAAATGAATGATATCAACGTAAGCTACGTATCCCCATTCATTTTTTAAGTTCTCTATTAGCGTTAACGATTGATGATGGTCAACTTAGTCCACCGCAGATAGACATGTGTCAATCGCTAATGGATCGTAGATTTGACCCGGGTCGCATCGAAGTATTGATGATTGCAATTACGTTTTTGAACGTTCCGGATTAAACGACTTACAGGACCAAATAGCATAGTAATGTCCAACGACCGACATTATCCAGCGGGACTCAAAGAGTAAGCTCGAAAATAATTCATTTTAATGATCGACACGAATGATCCAATTTGTAAGACGAATCAATACTTGAATGAGCGGGTCACTAGAAATAAATTAATGACACATGTCTACTCACAGAACTGTGGCCTGTAACAGACTGTAAAACGGAGTGAAGAGGTGTTCATTATTCTTTATTAAATATTTAACAATAATCAAGACGTACAGATTTTTTGCTCGAAAAGCATTAACGTTCAAGGCTTCCCTCTCCTACTGAAAAACTTTTATTATACATTATATTTATGTTTTGTTTCTATATTTCTAATTTGACCTTAACAATGTAAGACGTATAAGTTGTATAAAGCAGAAAATAAATACTTCCTACTGTATTATTATACCAAGTATGAATATATCTTGGAACGTTGAAAGTAATGCCAATGTTTATACAGAAAACTGTTCGGTATACTAATAGCGATCGAACCTAAGGTGCATGCCATCACGCATGGCATGTAAATTTCGTTTTACTTTCGAGACTTTCGACTGAATGAGAACAGTTTCTTCTCGCAAGCACCAAAATTGTGGGTTTCTATTTCAATTGGAAAAGTCGAATTGAATATTGTTACACGTTCATTAAAGTAAAATTACGGCCTATACTGGATGACCTTTTTTACCGTCTGCAAACAAATTGGATGTAACATGTGAACGGAGTAGAAGCCTATGGCACTATATTTTACAGAAAATAAAAACAAAAATTTTGAATTCAATAAATAAATTAATTAAAATCTATCGAAATTCAAATCATATCCACCCTACTTTACGAATGGCAATAAAACAATAAATTTAATTGGCATCTTTGAACTTGTCACTTCGCAGGGTCGCAGGCTCAAGGGCAAAGTAATTGTTAAAAAAATTTTTTTCAATCGTTTAATTTAAATATTTCGTTTTTATTTTTTGTAAAATATCAGTGCCCTAAGTCTATGTATTAATGTAATAACCTATATATTTTTATTATTTATTCCTACACCGTTCGCATGTTATTCTTTTTTTTCCGGACGGTAAAAAGGTCACCTGTACGACCTTTTTACAGTATGTACTCTGGGCACAGGCCTCCTTTTATTTCTGAGATGGTTTTACGATAAGGAATTGGCCGCCGCCCTAAATGCGTGTTGCCAGACTTCACATATCTTAGATTTTTTTTAAATTTCTCAAACTTGCGGGTTTCTTTACGATGTTTTCCTTCAGTAGTAAATCAGTAGTTAAAATCGCAATTAAAAACCCGGATTCGATCCCTGCCGGCACTAATTAAGTAATTAACACGTCCATTATAAATGTAGGTATGCATTACCATAGCAAACAAAGCAACATACAAAATTATATAATGAGATGTGTACATTATATATAGTAAAGTTATAAATTATATTTCCGTACTAGTATTCTTTACGTATGACATGTTTCGACATATGCGATCAAATGCTTTTCATGAGCTTCGAAACTCAACACTGAAAAATAATCAAGAACACAACAATTACATGTCTTACTCATAGATACATATTACAGTTCAAGCTAGGTTAGGTTAGTTATTAACGAGTACAGTGGAACTAAAAGAAAAAAAATGTATGACTAATTCCAAGATAGAGACCAAGATCTTAAGATTAGTTCCATCCACCCATTCATCCATCACAGCCTATAAGTCCACTGTTGAACACAGGTCTCCCCATAGATTGCCTCACAGGGGGGATCTTGCCACTGTAACGCTTGACAGGCGTGTCAGAAATAAAGATTTAAATAGACTCATTCGCAATCAGTGCTCATTTGTGCGAAAGAGGAAGTAGTATACACAATTTCTGTAAGATAATAAGAGATGACACTACTGCAATAGTGTGCGCGCGTCAGCCTCTTGCAAACGAACTCATCCAAAAATAATGCCACAGTTTTCAAGCTGAAGGCGCATCTAACTATTTAAATCTTTGGTCAGCAACAGCAGTCTTAATAATTTCGAGTTGTGATTTGAAGATGCTTCTGTCTGCCCATCTCCTGTTTCAACTTCCCCGAAATATCTTCTTCCGACACCCACGGGATAACTTGGGCGGTCAATTATCATCACCACACGGCAAACAACTTTTTCATTTGATTTTATTTTGTGTATAAACCTCTGATCTCTATAACATGTACGTCAACGTACATTTAAATTGATGGAGCGTGTCAAATTACTAATGGAGTCACTGTCTCGGTCACAATCGACACAATGGTGTCTGAATGCTTTATATAAGCTCCATTCTACTTTTTCTTTCTGATAATAATTACTGCTAGGAATGATAAAAACTGCATACTATGAAACAGAAGCGTAACTACTGTTTCATATAGTAGGAAAGAGATTCAGATACCCTTTTTACCGGTACTTAGGCAGCCCATCTCAATCCCTAGGGGTGACAACGCATCTGCAGTTAGATTCCAAATCAAAAATAGGTAAGAGAAGAAGTGAGTCAAAAATAGGTCCAAATCAAGAATAGTAGGTGACTCCAATTATAATTACATGGAATGTGTCCTCGTTTGCCAATAAATCTTCTATAAAGACTACAAGAAAGTTTTTCTTTACATTTTATTCGCAACGGTTTATGAAATTTGGCATATTTATAATTTGCATTTATTTTAATACGGGTGTTAGGATAAATACTGAAAATTTTGATTTATAGGACAATATCATTAGGGTTCTATACCCGAAGGGTAACCAACAAGACCCTATTACTAAGCCGCGGCTGTCCGTTCATCTCTTTCGGAAGGCCTTATCTCCGTGATCTGCGATAGGTAGACAGTTGAAATTTAACAGAATGCGTATTTAATAATAATACGCTCGTATAATATATAAATTCGTCTGTCTGTCTGTTTGTTCCGACTAATGTCTAAAACAGCTGGGCTAATTTTGGACGAGGCTTTTACAGGCAAATAGCTAAAGTTATAAAGAGTAACTTAGGCTACTTTTATTATTTCAGAAAAAAAATGGTTCCGCGCAAAAAAAGTTAGAAACCAATCGTAGCAAATTCCAAGCGGATAAAGTCGCGGAAAAGAGCTAGTTTATTATTATATTACTTAACAATAAGACATAAACATTATAGCGACATTACAGCGAGCACTAACCATCTCACCAACGTGCTCGTTGGTGATATGGTTACCCGGAGTGCTACTCGGGTTCGATCACCGCCGGCACCGATAAAATTGTTTTTTGCAATTTTAGGTGCTGATTTACCACGTACTCCGCGGTGAAGGAAAACCTGCATATCTGAGAAATAGGAAAAAACAATATTTAGCAAACGTGTGAAGTTCGCCAACTTAAATTGGGGCGACGGACACTTCCTTGCCCTAAAACCCTCTCAGAAATAAGGGGAGGCGTGTGTTCAGCGGTGTACATAGGCTGTAACTTTAACTTTTTAAGGAATAAAATAGGATTTATTTACTGAACACTCGACTCGATACAGAAGTTAAAGAGTTAAACAAAGTAACTATTTAAAATTTCCGTTCCTTGAGCGGCGACGATGATATTACCATGTCACATTACCATGGATTCATTAGAACATTGGTACGCGGTCATTGGCGGCGGAAACACATTTGAAAATGTATTCAAAACTCGATATAAGGGTTAATCGTTTGTTATATTGTTTCATATTTTATTATTCATTTATTAGTATGATACTAAAATGCGAAATTGTGTAGTGTAGTGGTTTCATTTTTAGATTTTTAAAGTCCTTATCCTTTTGGATGGTTTAAGGAATACAATAATATAATTAATAATATAATATTTTCATATTTTGTTGTCCCGCCTTTATGGATGATTTTTTTCTTTAAATTCATATGGGCCACCCCTGAAATATTAATAAAAAACATACATGTCGAATTATAACTTTCTCGTTTTCTTTTACTCGGTTGATGAGCACTGCTTAGCGACCATATTATTGAACTTTAAAAGTATAAGAAATCAAACAGCCTGTAATAATTAACGAAAATGTGGCATTACGTGCTTGACGCACGCCTAGCGACAATTAACGTTTCCTAAATATTTCGCAACTGCCGATATTTCAAGTTGCATAAATTTATGGCGCAATTACTAACCGAGCGAATATGTTTACGATCTTCTAGTATACATAAATAACGTGTTGCACAAAAATATTTAGGTAAAAGATATCTTTAAATCATAATCGATTGAAACCATGTAAATCCCGTCCCGAACAACTAACTTTTGGAACGAACCGAGTAAAATCAAATTAATAAAATCTAAAAAATTCTTTATCAAAATACGTTTCAAATTAGGCAAACGTTATTTTATAATTTACTATAATTTCAACATCAGGTTTCTCTGGTCAAAATATTTCAAAGATTTTATTTATATAAATTTAAACGGTTTTACCGTTGCAATAATAAAAAGAAAACGACCGATTGGCGTCCGAATCACGAATCCATAATTAAAAAAAACTAGACTCAAAATTAAGAGGTCATCAAAGCATAGCAAATCTGAGCAGTTGCTGGACGCAAAGACTAAAATTTAAACTGAATAGACATTTTAGGTATCGTTTCAACAGCGAGTTTTGAAATAAATAGTCCGTGGATATCTGGACCTATACCGTGTAATGACGGTGTAAGAATATCCACTACCCCATATCGTCCCGTAGGTATCGTAAGAGGCGACAGGGACTAAAACTGTAGATGCGCAGCAGCATCTTCCTGATCTGCGTTTGCCAACCTGCCTGCCAAGCGTGGCAACTATGGCAATCTATGAGGAGGACTATTTTCGGCAGTGGACACTTATAAGTTGTGATAGATAGATCGATGGATGGAGCTGGAACCAATTATTTTAAGCAGTAAAATCTACATGTTCTTCGGATACACCCACAAAAGTTAAACAGAAAAAGTTAAAATGCATTGTATTAATATGTTTAGTTCTTCAAAGTCGTTTTTTGACTCTTTTAAGTGGTGTAAGGAGTATTTATTTATTAAAACTTCATACAATATACGATGGTATAGGCGAACTTGCAAGTTGAAGTTAACAACGTCGCGTAATCGTGTTAAAAACTTCATTCCCTATTTACCCCGTCTCATGGTTGCCGCACATGGTCAGTTCAACTGATCATTCCAACTGATCAGTTCAAACTAAAACTAAATAAATTTATACACAAAACTCCGATATTGATGTATTTATAATTATCGATATATCAACAATTCTATATTTTAAAAAATATCAACAGTTTTAGTTTGAACCGATCAGTTGGAATGATCAGTTGAACTGACCGTGTGTGGCGTCCATTAGGAGTGGAATTTTTTTTTTAGTTTTATGTGAAACTACACCTGAAGTATACCTATTTAATTAAAAAAAAATTAAAACCAGTTCACTATTAACGAAGATATAGTGTAACATACAAAAAAGTCGAATAATAATTGAGACCTCCCTTCTAAAGAGTCCCCTTAGAAGAGAATGAGAATGCTAAGGATTTATAATCTTTTTATGCATAAACATATTTTATATTCTATGTCCAAGTATGAGATCAATAATCTACATATTTCAGCATCTCAATTACAGACCGCAGTTAAACTATACGAAATTCACATTAACACAAAGATCAATAGTGTTTGCGTTAAAAAGCCTAAACCTTACTATGTTTAGTATAATAGTGTAACAATACACCAACGTCGTATGTAGGTTCTAACTCACTTTACATCTTTTAGCATGAAGCAAGCCGACCTACTTCGTGTCCTATAGAAGCATTGGAGATTTTTAAAATGTAAGCGATATTTCGAACGTGTTTATTTATTCTTCATTTAAATCAACCACTGACAAAAACTTGTACATACCAAGATCAAATTATTCATCACTAATTACTTGAGGTATTCTCAACTTAATTTTAATATGGCAAGAAACGCTTATGACTTTAGAACGATTGCCTATACTTGAAACTGGTATTTTGTCATTAAAAAAAAACTATTTACTCTAAGCTACTAAGGGCTTATAAGTTGATAACTACATACTCAGCGCTACACCATATACACAAAATAACTTATGGATGTCAACTTCATCCACTTGTTTAATAATTCATTTTGGAAGCCTTTTTTACTAAAACGAGACATTTCATGTTAGTCCTCGTGGGTGACAACGCATCTGCATTTTAAATCGTAATCAAGGATAGATGTTGATGACCATTGGCCACGGCAACCACTTACCATCAGGTGGATTATGTGCTCGTTTGTCAAAGTTATTCTATAAAATAAACACCACTAAAATAACATACAAGGCATTCAATGCATGAGGTAAGTGCGCAACCCAAACTGAACTGCTCGAGGCAAGGCCGTATTGGTCATGTGAACGTAAAACTAGGTATCGACAAAAAAAATCGCATGCATATTTTAGAGTAACTTGTATTAGATAGTAGTTTTGTACCTTTGATCTATCAAGGAAAGGTAGAGGTTAAATGTTTTTGTGCTTAATAACTCTTTGGTTAATCATCACAAAAAAATGCATCTTTATAATATTTGACGTGTTCCAGTGCAGAGTTATAAGTTATTACCCTTACTGCGATAAGGACAAAATAAAGGACTAATTTCAATGAAGGCCTAAGTGAGGGCTTAATTTTTACTCATACAAAATCGTCTAACGTCAAATATGCGAAACGTTCTGGGAATGAAAATACGCCTGCTCACCCGTGACGAATAAGGCAAATCTTTTCTACATTGCGTAAGGGCCATCCATTTCCAGACTGATAAAGTGATTAGTATAATATATTTATATAGGAAAAACTTTGTCATTTTTAAGATTTTAAGATGGAAAGAATTGCAATTAAAGACTAGATTAAATTACTTTTAATAAGTAATTTTTAATATTCTGGACATTGTGAATCAAGTCAACGCAAGTGGAGCTAAATCGTAAATAAATTGAACCACAACAAATATTATATAAAGTTGTTTTTACAAATTAACTTAAGTTATTAGATATTTAATTTCCAGTCGGTTACTAAAAAATACAAGAGAATACGAAGTATTACCACAGTTCAAATATGTACTACTCATAGAATGATGTCATAAAAAGTGTAAAATCATTATATAGATTGCACTTAGCATCTATGGCTTATTTTTACTTAAAAATAATAGCTTGGAAACTTCAGAATTATGTAGAGTAATTTGTTATTCGTTAATAAACTGGGTACTGTGATACATTTATAATTACATTGGCCGTAAATGATTTTTAATGATATAATAATTGGAAATAGGTACATAATTATATCGTTATTAAACTAAAAACCAATTAAGCGCAACGAAGCAAGTTACTTTGACTAATAAAATTTTAATCATTCCTTGATCGAAAATGTAGCTAAGCGTCCATTACTTATGTACCAGTTTATTTCAAGTTTTGATGAAATCATACCTAAAGCGTAAAAACACATTTCTACCGCCGAAGACATTGTACGTACACTTGTAAGGTGACGGTCGAATAGAAAGAATCACGTTGGCAACAACAAAATACAGAAAATAATCCCGTAACTAATTACTAAAACATATTTTGATCTGATGAGAAATCTCGTAGTCGTAAGTTAAAGGACAGAGCTGCATTCTTAGTATTTCGGACTTGCAGCACTCGATGCTTTCAGAAAGAATTAAAATATTGCCCATAAAATAATTATTTCTTGAACATCACAAAATATGCCTTACTAAAAATAAACGATGAAAGCGTATAGCTTGATGATCGAAGACAGTTCAGTCGCAAAACCAGCCATGCACATAGTATGCCCTGCGGGGCCCTACGGCTCAGCAAAGCCTCTGATGAAGCTCTGCGAAAATACTGGTCATAATGAAAAAATATGTGAAGGGGTACTTAAAGGTTACAGAGAAAAACAAAACCTATCTAAATATTCCAACGTTAATTGGTCCAATATCTCAATGCTGTGCACGCAAGTTTTGAGACGTATTTTCCCGAAGAACAGAATACAAAAATTAAAATGAATACATGCATTCAAAATTCTTTTGTACCCAACTGCGAGAATCCGAAAGTGTGTCAAACAAGATTTATGAACCATTACTAGAAATGACATCAGACCCAAGCATGGAATCACTGTTCAAAACAAACCTCTGAATGATTTTGGTGCAAGACCCGTGATGAATATTCACAACTTACAAAGGAATGTTCTTTTCCCATTCCCAACAAAGTACTTGTACGAAACTGGATGACAACATATGCAGCTACAGAAAAAACCATAGACTGGATGCCATGCTTGACATAAAATATCTGATGAAAAGTGAAAAAAAAAATAATACCTAAAATAAAGAAGACACTTAAGACCTTTTAAAATTTTAGGCTCCGTCAAATATTTCGTTTTTCAAAAGGGTTTTGTCGCCAAAAACAATCTGAGAACCGCTGCTACAGACCATAGTTAAAACTATCCAGATTTTTGACGCTCATGCATCGGGTACCTAACTTGAATGTGACCTTTATGACATAAGAAAGCTCATGTTTTCGGATGTATTACACGAGTACAGCCTGTCATTTCTACGAGTACCTAACTCACAACGTACAGAGAGTACGTATGTTGTTAATTGACGTGCGTGCATAAGTCCAATTCAGGAGCTGTCAGAGACCGGTCAGCGTGAGACGATAGTACAGCGTCGGTGAAATCCGTTAGAATCGTCTCACATCCATTATTGGCTCGATGGCTGCTTTCTACCAAATTATCGCGCGTAACAGATTATGCTCGATTAGCTTTTTCGATTCCCATATACATCAAGGGTTGCACAAGATTGTGTTAATTTGCCTTATTTATATTTCAACAGAATACCGGCAAAAAGGTATCTTACTTTAAATGCCGCAATAATTATATTTATTGAGAAAAAAATTACAATATAAAATTCTGAAGCTGTTCGGCTCTCGAACTCCCTACCGCTGCACATTAGAAGTGCGCAATCTATTGAAAGGTTTAAAAAAACTTGTCGAAGCGCACTTCTTCCCTCCTTAAAAAGTTATTCCTATATCTCTCTTGATATCGTTCGTTTAAAAACTACTACACTTATTTTTCCTTACGTTAAGGCTTTTATTCACTTGTTGAATCCTTTCTGCTCGTGTATATGTATTTCCATACTTTTGTAATTGAAATGTAGTTATTTATCATATTGCGTATGTATTTATCGAGAGTAATTTATGTCGTGTGTATTTTCCAACAATCTACGTACACCCTTACCCTTTCTCACATGTCACTTTATCCTCTACGATGGTTAGCTGGTAAAGATCGCTTCTAAGCGATAAGGCTGCTAATTGTACCTTTAAATAATTTGGTTTTTTTCTTTCTTACATAATGAATGGTATTGTACATGTTCTTTTACCATTAATTTCGTATTAATATTTTTTAAAATAAAGGGAATAAGCCTTAGGATATATCTAAATCTATTGTTAAAATCTTCCCATGTTTATTTTTAAAGCACGATTTTTTTTTATACATTTGCAGATTACGGCTCTTGAATACAGAGGTCGCAACGTGACCTTAAGTCACGTTATTCCATTCAATCCTTGCATAATAGACCGTGCAATTAAATGAAGTCCATACCACACTTTACAGTTCATTACTAGGAAGGCTATGGCGATATTTCATTTTGGAGTATTGTAAAATAATTCAAAATGAGATACGATTATTAATACAATTTTTTCTTTCGAACTGCATTTCATTCTTTTACACAAAAAGAACGAAATGCAGCTCAAAAGATTTTTTAACTTCGTTTGTTTGTTCTTTTTAGCCACTTTTAAGATAATTCTATCAATATTTTTTAAATTACAATCGATATATCATTTCACTGAAATAAAACAACTTCTACGGATTTTATCGAGTTTAATTTAACTTGCTTTTTACTCCTCACGTTTCGAGTGCTTTGCAGCACCCATGGCGTAGTACTATTATTTTTTCTGTGGTGACTGAGGTATTTAAAGTCCCGATGTCATAGTTAACTAGGAGTACCTGCAGGTTTTAATTATTAACGCAAATAGGGGTTTCACTATTATTGCATGCCGAAATTCAAATTGATTTGTTCTACAATGTTCTAACGTAAATAACCCGGTAGTCGGTCGTCGTCGTCACCTTTGACTCGGCAAAAAGTTCACGGTCCAGCCGCGCGGTTGGAATTGTGTTAGAATAATATTTAAGATCACATCGTCTAACAATTAATAATTTGTAAGACCATTGAAACGTTTCTATTTGTTGGGTTGGTTTAGTTAATCTTTCATTTATTTAAAACCTGTTTAAGTTTTCTGAAGGCGGAAAAACAAGTGGCTTAATTGTTTGTTAATAGCTAAACGTAAACCAATTTATTAATTGTCACCCCGCGGGTGTCGTAAGATACGACAGAGGAAAAGAACTCAGGAGATGGGCAGCAGCGTCTTCTTAATAACTATTAAAAAACTGCGGTTGGCAATCCACTTGACAAATGTGGAAACTATGGGAAATATCCCCCCTATGAGACGATCTAAAGGGGACGCCTATGTTCAGCAGTAGAATTTAATAGGCTGTAACAGTAAATACAATTTAATCCTCATTATCAACCTGTAACAGCCTCGTGGACTTTTTTTTAATATAGAAAGAATTTCCCATAATCTTGACGGTTGGCAAGGAGACTGGTGATTGCCAGACTTTGTATTTTACGTCTCACCTCACCGAGATGATCCTAGAGAGCGGCCATGAAATCCCGTGGGTGTACTTATTTTTACGATAGCCGCGGGACGAAATGGGACACAGATTACCCTCTAATAGGGACTAGTCTAGTAGGGGTAATCTGTGGAATGGGGAGATGAATCAGTTACGACGCAATCATACAACAAAAACATTTTAGTCAATTTTAAATCTTATGTAACAAAATGATTGTATTTTTATTTGTAACGACAATATTACGAAAGAATGCATAGAATGTAATTGTTTTAGCTCTTACATTCATAGTATTTATAAGGCCAAGGCGATGATGATGGATTCGTTTGTGGGAGTTATTCATTACACATAATAATTAATATTCTCGTCGCAACGAGTAGGTTGGTAGAAGTATGATTGTGCAAACTTTAAACGAAAGTCATGTTATAATGAAATTAAAATAATTTATTAATTTACAGTTTACTTCGTTTTTATCGATTATAAACTTATGATTGACTGCGATCTCGAATAATGATGGCCATAGAATACTATAATACACAATAGAATGGCTGTCAACCTTATTTCGCCGGGAGCACACATACAAGCAATAACGTCGTATTATCACTACTATAAACCTGATTCGCTATGTTGACAGACAGATTTTAAAACATATTTATTTGTAAATACCGTGCAATTTGGCATTTTCTAAATAATTTGCGTGGGAAATTTGGAAACGATTGTAACGTCAAAACACATTGACGTTTATAGGTGTGAACTGACATATTAGTGACATTTTAGTGGTTACACGGGCTCCGCCCACTCCCCCCGTTCTATTATATATGTATTATAGTATTCTATGATGATGACTGATGATGCAGATTGAATGAAACACACTCACTTATTAAAAATTAGATTAACACTATTTACTCTTTTCTTGATGATACCGACATTGCAACGTAGTCTGATGGAAAGACCGAGACCAGCTAGCAAATTATTCCAATGCTTTTCTGTGCGTCTAGTTAAAGTGAAGGTTCATTGTATTCAAGCCTCATTAGTAATTTATGTTCTAGCCGAAGTGTAATCATATAATCAGCGTGTTCAAGGCTCACTCTGAAGTCATACAAATATTGTTTTTTCGTCGAGATGGTCAGGCAATGCTGTGATACAAAAGTACACGTAGTGCAATTCTACCCATATACTGGCCATTATTTTAAAGTAAATTAAAGAAAAAGTTTTGTAAGAGTTGAATAAAGTAAACGAATATTGCAGTTCAAACGGATTGATACAACGGACAGTCTTAGTGCTAATGTTTCATTACCAGAGGAATTTGCTCTTGGAACCGGAAAATTATGGTGATTCAGTGCGAAAGACAACCTCGACGAAAAAATAATAATTGACTCTAAGCTTACGAGTATTGAAGAGAATTGACTATTTATGTTTGTAACTTCTCAGACGCGTAGAACCGTCAAGTAAAACAGTAGGTACTTTGAAATAATGATGTTGATAATTGACTGTTATTACAATCGACAAAAAATAATTAATTATAAACATACAGGGCTTCACAGTTACAATGGTGCCAGTGGGGTTCGAACTAGGGTTGCCATCTCCTAAAATGAAAAAGCCGGATTTTGCACTCCAAAAAGCCGGACTTTTGGCCTTAAAAGCCGGACAGTAATTTTTAGAAAGCCAAACATACCTTTCTAAATTTAAGGCGCTTAGCCTCTGAACTACCCCTATTTTATCTATCTAAAGGGTTCTATATATAAATAATTGATTAAAAACTGCGCTCTTTCATCTTGTTAGTTCGTTTTAATATTGAAAATTTCTGTTGATTTGTTTCAATATCTTTATACATATATATATGTATATATTCAGTTAATATGCCCTATTACCTTGATATCTTGTCTTATTTTATTTATAGACAGAGACAGCCTATTGTCACAGAAAAGTTATTGCGGCTACAGAATAGCAAAAGTTTTTATGTGATTGTGATACTTTTTAATTCAGGTGTTAAGCAACGGTAGTTCTGAAAATGGAAGTAGAATAAATTGTTTTGTATACATGATATACTTACTGCCCTGAACAAAGCGATATATATTAAGTTTCAAAGCGATATATATTAAGTTTTATTTTATGTGTATTTAACCATCATATTGGTCAGTTTCAGTGAACGCAAATACAACAGTCTGCTTGAAAATCGTAAATAAAAAAATGAAAATCTTCCTTTTTTAAAAATTTTAGTCAAGTAGAAAAACATTTATTTTAGATCTCTAGAGATGGTGTTTGTCAGAAGATTTGGAAATCTATGAACTTATTATCTATCTAGGTTACAAGTTTACATTTACATACCTATATTGATAGAGAAATAACAATATGGTCCTAAAGAATAAAATAAACCGTAAAAAATTGGTTTATTACTCATGCAAGTTATAAAATAAACTCAGAATAAAAATTTTCACTAAATTTTACTAAGGTATACCTACCAATTTTCCTTAACTTAGGCTTTGAAGGCTTTTACTTGTTTGGGGACGAAATTATAACTACCTACTATGCCTTATCGCCAAATACACTTAAATAATCGTACATTATGTACAAAAAGTAAAGCATCAAATTAAAATAATTAAAAATAGATTAGAACAACAAATCCGCGCCTCTCGGGCAGACAAGGGACCGGCAGGAGTGTAAAAACCTCGACGTCACATCGACAGATCGACACGTACACTTTACTTACAGGTAAATAAGCAATACAGCCGAAGTTCCCTCGAAGTGTCCGTCAACTTAACTTCATAACACAAATTGTGGGTCACTCTTGTCACACTGTAACACTTATTTATCCACTCATTAATCGGCTTTATGTACACATTTTCACCCGACTTAGCAGAGTTTCACGGCTACCTCAGCACAGTTGCAAAGAAATAAAATGACTGGCTGGTTGTAGACTTGTAGAGGTGCGCGAGCGCAACACCGCCGCATTCCAAAGTGGTAAACGAGTCGCGGAAGCTATTCGTATCTCGCTCTGACGCAGCCTCGAAAGTATTGGTGGGAGCGCGAGGGGAATTTAACATACTGGGTATATTGTATAGGTAGGCCCGTTACTCACACACTTCACAGGTAAAATGTGATGAGCTGATGATTGTTAAAAAAAATACGAGAATATTGGCCAATACACAAATAAAATAAATTACTTGTGCTCAATAATTTCCATTTAAAAAAAAACTTAACCATCTTGTTTTTGACCGTTTTTTTTTATTTTAAAGTAAAAAAGTCAAATGATACCTACGTCCCACAGATGGGTACAGGTCTACTCACAGGCCTACTCAATTTGTTCGCAACTACAGTTCAATAAAAGCTTTGTACCTAGTATATATAGTATATAGTTCAAGAAGTAGTACCTACTTCAAGGAGAACAGATTCCCAAGGGAACCGTGTTATGTACCTATCGCATAACTAGCCGTGCGCTTGAATACTGAAGGTATCATCTTACTACAAGACCTACAAGTCTGTAAACCTTGAGATAGTAAATGTAATTGTATATACCTACTTATTTATCACATGTGCGTTAAATAATATATTCTAGCTTTAGACCGATACACGTAAATACTTGGTAAGTACCTATCATTAATAACGCCTTTGTCAGGATGTTAAGGTCATGTAATAGGGGGTTTTAAGTCAATGTCCTGAACTATAATAAAATATTCTACAACTAAAAATTATTGCCTGGCATTTGTTGCAAATTGCAATATCTTTTTGTAATAAACCTTCGCGGCGCGCACTTCACACGCACATAAGTCTTCTAATAAGGCACCTCCCCTAAATTCTTGTGCCTAGACCACGGAATAAATAATAGCCTAGACTCAAGTTTTCAAATCCCCGATTATTTGGTTAAAATATATTAATTTTACGAAAAAAAAACCAAAAAAGTCGTGTTTTATTTTCTTTACCAAGCAAGCCAATATGAAGCAATCTTGTTGGCCGTGTAGTGGTTCCGTAAGAATATCCACTACATCGTCCTGTGGATGTCGTAAGAGGCGACAGAGGACCAAACGAGGAGTTGGGAAACAGCGTCTTTCTAATATCAACAAAAATGTTGCTATGGCAAATATCCACCCTATGTGGGACGTCTACTTTTAGTAATGGACTTTTGAAAGGCTGTGACGGTAACGGAAGCAAACACATGACGGCAGTGGACTTTGATACGCTGTTATGATGATGATAAGATAAGATAAGATAAGATGCTTTATTTGTTTGAATATGGTACATTACTGTTGTTACAAAAGACTTTCGATCCTAAATATTCTGCCCTTTCCGGCGTACAAATGTTTTTAAATAGATAATTTTACAATAAAGTAGAAAAATAAGACATTTATCATTATATACTGAAAATTTCGGGATTCAAGGAAGTGACACAACATTACTATTTAAAAATGTATTTATTGCTTTTCGATGTGGTCTCCGCGAAATTTTACACATTTTTCCATACGATGGAACCAATCGTTGAAGCAATCATTCCATTCAGAAGTTGGGGTCTCCAAAATGGCCGTTTTGTAGGCGTCCACAGCTTCTTCAGGTGATGAAAATCTCTGTCCACGCAA